>PITA01000955.1:14161-145590 GCA_004023965.1 Spilogale gracilis
TGCTGAGCAGAGAGCCCGATGTGGGCCTTGATCCCAGGACCCTGAGCTGAAAGCAAAGGCTTTAACCCACTGAGCCACCCAGGCGCCCCATAGTTAAGTTTTAAACTGTCATTTGGGTGAACTTTTTTTTCCCTCTCTAATTATCTTACTGCTTCCAATCTGAGAAAGCTTTCACTGATTTCTAAGTTAGCTAATTCCCTTTAACAGGCTGTTAGCTTTCTCTCCATATTTTAAAATATTTATTTAAATTTATCTAAAGTTTATTTGGGGACATGAAGGTATAATCTTTTTTCTTTTAAAGAAAATAGCCAATTTCCTTATTACACAAACATAAGGCTACTCTGTTTTGCTCACAAGCCGGTGTGAGTATTCGTCAGTGGAAGGTGCTGCCTCCCCGCCGTGGAGTTTTCTGCTGAAGTTGCCCAGGTGAGGGCCTCCCAGCCGGGGTAAGTTAAATGCGCCACACACCCCAAACTTCGACCTGAAGAGTACTGCACTCCTTCCAACTGAACCAACTGGGCCAGAAAACTACACAACAGACACGACACAGGCCTACAACCATCCTGCTGCAGCGAAGACAACCAAGTTCATCTCTATCAGATGTTGCTGACCCTGAGTGATGTTCAACCTGACCACTCCGGAGGGGCCCACACCAGCAGCGCCCGTGTTAAATCCTCTGCAGCTGTACTCCCCCCGGGGAAACTGGCTGACACGCAGAGGTGAGTCTCAGCCTTCAGACTCTGACTTCATCCCCAGACTTGAAGTAGCCCCGTTCTCAAATTATAAAGGACTAAAAATAGCTTGGGTACCTTTCGGTGGGGTAGTTACAGATAAGTTACCCCAACTCTAGAAACCTCAGGCTGGACTGGGCCAGATCTAGAAAAGGCAGAGCAGAATCAGTGAGCAGGAGTGAAGCTCTCCCAGCCTGTCTCCATGCGGAGCGAGGAGGCCAGGAAGGAACTGCTGGTACAGGCTTTTTTCCTAACTCCAACCTGATTTTTATATGCAGCATAGTCACAATTAAATGCAAATCTAAAAGTGTACAGTCTGATGCTCTGACAACAGTATATAGTCACAGAACCGCTAAAACCGTTAAGATATAGATCATCTCTATCCCCCACAAAAGTTCCTTAGTGCTCTTTGCCACCAGTCTCCACCCTCAGCCCCCAACCTCTGGCAAGCACCGACAGGATTTCTGTCCCTACGGTTTTGCCTTCTAAAACACCATACACGGTGAATCATACAGTATGCTGTCGTTTATGTTGGGCTTCTTTCAGTTAACATGATGCTTCCAAAATTCACACATGTTGGTCAGTGTTTCACAAGTACATTTCTTTCTATTGCTGAGTAGTATTCCATCATATGGATATGCCAAAAATTATGTAACCTATTCACTAGCTGTTGGACATTTAGGTCATTTCCAGTTTGGGGTGATGATGAATAAAACTGCTTTGAACGTTTATACACAGGAATTTGCATGGACATGTGCTGGGCCATAAGGTACACACATATTAAACTTTATAAGAAACTGCCAAACTGTTTTCTAAACTATTTGCTCCAACTTGCAACCCCATTAACAATGTATAAAAGAACGCAGTTGCTCTACACTTGGTCTTGTCACAGTCTTTTTAATTCTGCCCATTCTGGTGGGTGTGTGGTGACATTTCATTTGCACATCCCTGATGAGTAATGATTTTGAGCACCTTTTTATATGGTTGCTGGGCATTCGCATAGCTTCTTCTTTGGTGAAGTATTTTCAAATATTTCGCACATAGCCCCCTTTTAAATATTATCGAGTTGTATGAATTTGCTATAAATTCTGAATATAAGTCTTATCAGATATAAATTTGAAGAATATTTTCTTCTACTCTGTGCCTTTTCTATTCAACAAAAAATTTTATTTTTTATAAAATTAATCAATTTTTTTCTTTTATGATTAGTACTTTTCGTATCCTATTTTTTTTTTAAAGACTGATTTATTTTAGAGAGAGAACACACATGCAAGAGCCAGAGGAGGGGCGGAGGAGGAGGGAAAAGGAAAGAAGACTCCCCGCTGAGCATGAAGCCCAAAGTGGGGCATGACCCACCACCCTGAGATCATGACCTGAGCTGAAATCAAGAGGCAGATAGATGCTCAATCGACTGAGCCACCCAGACATCCCTTTTTGTGTCCTATTTAAGAAATCATTACCTTGGGACCCTGGGTGGCTCAGTTGGTTAAGTATCTGCCTTCCACTCTGGTCATGATCCCAGGGTCCTAGGACAGAGCCAGGCACTGGGTGCCCTGCTCCGTGGGGAGTCTGCTTTTCTCTTTCCCTCTGTTCCTCCCCACACCCCCACTCATTCTCTCTCTCTTTTTTTTTTAAAAGATTTTATTTATTTGACACACAGAGAGAGATCACAGGTAGGCAGAGAGGTAGGCAGAGAGAGAGAGGAGGAAGCAGGCTCCCGCTGAGCAGAGAGCCTGATGTGGGACTCGATCCCAGGACCCTGAGATCATGACCTGAGCTGAAGGCAGAGGCTTAACCCTCTGAGCCACCCAGGCGCCCCTCGTTTTCTCTTTCTTAAATAAAATCCTTATAAAATAAAGAAGTCATGGGGCGCCTGGGTGGCTCAGAGGGTTAAGCGACTGCCTTCGGCTCAGGTCATGATCCCGGAGACCTGGGATCGAGCCCCACATCAGGTTTCCTGCTCGGCGGGAAGCCTGCTTCTCCCTCTCTCACTCCCCTGCTTGTGTTCCCTCTATGGCTGTGTTTCTCTCTGTCAAATAAATAATAAAAAAATCTTTAAAAAAAAAAAAAAAAGTCATTTTCTTTCAAAGGACACAAAGATTTTCCTTAAGTTTTCTTCAGGAAGATTAGGTCCACAACCCATTTCAAATTAATCACTGTAAATCACATAAAATAAAATCAAGATTTTTTTTTTTTTTTTGCGGTGGTGGGGAGGGCTGTCTATGGATAACCAAAGGCTTTCCTTTTCTCACTGAAATCCTTTGGCATCTTTGTGGAAAATCAGTTGGGCCACAGATGTGTAGGTCTACTTACTCTTGTATTCTGTTTCATTCCTATCCATGTGCCATTATCATGCTATCTTCATTACTATAGCTTTCTAACAAATCCTGACATGAGGTAGTCTTTCAACTTTTTTACTTTTCAAAATTGTTTGATTACTCTGTGTCCTCCACAATTCCATTAGATGTTAGAAACACCATGCAAATTTATATTTAAAATAGTGTTAGGTACTGATTGGAATTGTGTCGAATCTATAGATCAATTTGGAAAAGAATTCACATATTAACAACGTAAGTCTTCTAATTCACGAACATCTTCTATCTGTCCATTTGTTCAGGTCTTCTTTAATTTCATTCAGCAATATTTTGTAATTTTCTATGTGTAAGTCTTATAAACGTTTTGTTAAATTTACCTGTAAAAACTGTATTTTTCCTCTTAATTTCGAGTTCCAAACAATCCTTGTTAATACTGATTACAAGAATCTAATCCTACATTCTTGCTGAACTCACTTATTAATTCCAGCAGCTTTTTGAAGATTCCTTAGGATTTTCTACATAGACAATCATGTCATCTAACAATTAAGACAGGTTGACATCTTCCTTTATAATCTATATGTCCTTTATTTCTTGTTCTTGTGTTGCTGTACTGCTAAGACCTACAGCGCCATGCTGAGTAAGTGGTAACAGTGCACATCCTTGCTGTATCCCTGATCTTAATGGGAAAACATGATGTAGTGTTTGTACGTTTTTCTGGTAGATGCCTATTACTAGGTTTGAAAACTATCCCTAGTTTGCAAGAGTTGGTTTTTTTTTTTTTTAAATCATAAAAAGATGTTGAATTTTGTCAAATCTGGCAACGTACCAGTGATAACTTCCAAGATTATAGACAAAGAAGGAGCTGGAAGAGGGATTTAGGATCAGTCAGTTCAATCACCTAATCTACAGAAGAAGAAACGAAGGTCTACAGAGGTGAAATGACATGCTCAAAGTCCCAGCTGGTTACAAAGGCAAACTAGACCTAAAGCTTAAATCTCAAGATGCCTATACATATGTGTTTTATATAGTTTAATTCTAGTAGAAATAAGCTAAAGCAACATCCTAGGGCCGAGAGGAAAGAAAACACAGAGATCAGAACTTCTTTGTGATTTCTATGAAAGTGCAAAGGACAATGATGTGTTTTAACTGAGGCGCTAGGCTTCTAATTCAAGTGGAAACTCTACTGCCAACTGCTGGGAGGGGTCAGGGAAGACGAGAGGATGCGCAAATAGCCAGGACTCATTACTCATTTGCCAGTGACAGAGTTATTCTTCATAAATATATAAGAAAATAGGAACTCCCTGAAGATTTTTCAAAGGCTACATCTGTTTGGTAACATTGCTTTATTAAGCTGACAAGTCCTGTTTTGAATCTTTGATCACGGTGAAAACTACCTGGATTATTTTTATTAGGGTACGATGGGGTTTTGCTGTGTTTTTATAATTTAACGAAGTCCAAGAATCCCTTAAAACATCAGTGCAAGAGAAAGCAGCCCTCCCTCCGGGGGAGCGAACTGACCTGGGAAGTGAGGGTGATGCTTGGCTGCGACTGCAGGAGGTTGGCTTGGCTTTGCTGAGGTAGCTGCGTGAGAAGATTCTGCGCTTGCAGGAGGCCTGTAAAACACACGCGGCTCGCGTCAGACACACGAACGCCTGCTCTGGACAGACGGCCAAATACAGGACAGGAAAGCGAACTGAAAGTTTCCAGCTGATCTCTCGAGAGTTTGATCAGCGTTAAAACTCTTAATGTCTCATTTGCCTAAAATTCAATCTTGCTAAGTACAAGGTGGCCAGGAAGGCAGGGAACAGTCAACTGAAACCGGGGCGTGTGTCTGATGCCGTGTCTGTGATCTCTCGGGTCGGCCGAGCCTTTATTTTAGTAAGGAATGGATGAAAATGAAGAAACACTCTAAATGGAAGCAGCTTGAGACTCTAGAAAGAGCTCACCTTCTTAACCCAGTATCCACTAGAAACTGCGAGGAGCTATTGGACCAGGGCGCTCTCTGGTTCATGGAAGGAGCAGGCTGTCCCTTAAGTGGGACAGGAATTACACAGCCACAGGTTTGAGAATGGATCACTGAGAAGAGGGCTAAAGGACAGAAATAATGGAGAACTGGTAGAGATGCACTAATGTTTCTTGGGGTGAACACTTGATACCCTGAATCTCTCTACACTGACGCCATTGACCAGTCTTACAGACGTGACTGAACTGAACTGTCTGATACAGAAATGGTACAACAATATTTAGCACTAAAAGGCCTACGACTTTTTTTATATATAGCTCAAACCCTACAACTTCTAATGTAGCACCCTTGTCCTTCTCAAACTTTAAGACAAATGACCGGTAGAAGCATATGCTTTTAATGCTCAGCCCACATTTTTTAACAGTCTCAAGAAAAACTACCAAAATACTAGCAATAGTTTATGTTGAAAGATTTTACTTAGATTTCTGGCCCAACTCTTAGCTCCCCGCCCCCATGATGAAACAGATGAAAGGCAGTAAAGGGCGACTTTAACATGTGATATGCATGACCAAAAAATGAATTTTTCTTAACTGAGTTTCAAGTTCAAGTAAATGTAATAAAGACGCTGTGCTGCCGGACAGTCCCCGGGCCCTAAGGACAGCAGCAGGTGTAGGAGTCCCCCACAGCACGGCCCTGTGTCCCGCCGGCAGGAGCAGCGGAGGGGCTCACCCTGCTGGCCCTGGGGCGTCTGGGAGATGATGAACTGCGCCGGCTGCAGGTTGGCGGTCGGATGCACCAGCACGAACTGCTGCAGGTTGAGATTCTGCTGCTGAAGCTGCTGCAGCTGCTGCAGATCCTGGAAAACCAGAATGAAAACACAGATTGGAGATCCTGAAATCAAAACTCCCCCAATTATACGGCTCCCCAGAGGATGAACTGGGTCATCCAAATAAAAAAGAGTCGATATTTATTGCACAGTCTTCCATCTTCGGAACAGGGCGTGTCTGGGGACGTTCACAAAGAAGAAACCAAGAAGAAACCTGGGGCGGCCATAAGGACTCAGGATTTCTGTGGGAAGCTGCTGCATCATGACTTAGGCCAAACCTAATTTCCAATAGTTACTTCAAATTTCCTCAGAACAAATGGTTACGGCTGAGTGTTCTAACATGTAATGGATGGGTTTTACAAATCAAGAGAGGAAAGAGTATGTTGAGTTTTTAAATATTCAACTGATCTTTCTCTTAAGTAAAAATTGAGAGCGCTGTGTCTGAATCTGCATCAATAAATTATGGTATCTATAATGATTCATTAAGTTTGGCACCAGTCTAACTCAACTGCGAAATCAGTGTAAAAATAACTAAAAATAGCTATCCATATAAAACTCCAATCCATAGCATACTAAATTCATGTTGGTTTAGTGTTTCATAATTTTTTTTAAAAAGATTTTATTTATTTACTTAGAGAAAGAGATAGCGAGAGACAGAATACAGCAGGGGCAGTGGCAGAGGGAAAAGCAGGCTTCCTGCTGAGCGGGGAGCCCCATGCGGGGCTTGATCCCAGGACCCTGACATCATGACCTGAGCCGAAGGCAGATGCTTAACGGACAAGCCACCCAGGCGCCTCAACGTTTCATAATTTTCAATGTGCTTCCATGTACATTACCTTATTAGAATCATGTCAACACAGCGTCTCAAATCTTACACACTAAAAACATGTATTTGGTGATGAAGCAAGAGGCCAAAATTAAACATTACCTTGATAAAGCTTGAACATAATAGTCATAAAAATCAGTCTGACATGTACTCTTTCCTCATATAGTTAACTGGCTTTTTCAATGTCTAGTCCAACTCTAGCTACGATGTGAATCCACTCCTACACTTCCGAGTCTTCTCTAGGGGGATAAAGACCATCATCTAGCACGAGACTCATAAGAATTTTTTGTATGACTTACTGATGGGACTACCTGTACTTCCTTTCTCTCCTTGACGTAAAGGATTTCATTCCACCTCTCTTCCTTCCTATGCCTCTCAAATAACTTTTTATTATCTGTGGATACTTTGCCCTAAAATGTGGACACCGAAACCGAACAGCACTCCCGTGCAGTGTGCGCCCCGCTAATCAGTGGAGCGGAGAGCTGCCGCGGTCTCCCTCACGCGAGTGACAACAGTCACGGCGCACATGAAAGAACCCATGCCTGCCATAATTAGCCAATTAAAATAAATACAGTAATCCCCTGCTTCAGAAATATGCCAACTAATTATTCCAGAATTGTCACTAAATATAAACAGTTATTCAAATGATCACTTACGTGTTTATAGTATCAACTCAAATAAACAAGTGTTATTTCTAGCTCAGTGGTGAGGAAGGCCGCCGCGCAGGTCCCCGATCTAGAGCTTCTCAGGTCTCTAAGGGCCCACACTGACAAGCAGAACGAAAGAAATGGGGCCGTCTCACCCTCCGCGTCCCGCCCCAGCCCCGAGAGACACTCACCTGGGCGATCTGTATGGGCTGCGACAGGGGGATCTGGGTCATGGGCGTGGCGGCGGAGGCGGAGATGGTGGCCCCCGCAGCGCCGTGCTGGTGGCTGGCCGAGTGCTGCTGCACGGCCGCCGCCAGCAGCTGCGCCTGGGCCTGGGCCTGCTGGAGCAGTAGCTGCTGCTGGGCCGGCGTCAACGTAAGCTGGACACAAGCACAAGCAAGATTCGGGAAGGTGCGATGGGGAAGGGCCCCCCCGCGAGCCAATGGCTCTGCCGCAGGTCACTCCGGCTCCAAGACCTCAGCCCGCCAGCCAGCGTCACCTGGTTAGCCTGAGACAAATGTTCACCGGCGACCCTTACCAGAACACTGAAATTCAAATGGCGGCCCTCACTCTGGACTTGAACACTCACTCAAGCTTGGCCAGGGCCCCAGGGTTCGGGCAAAAAAGTAATTAACTAGTAAGCAAGGGAAAAAAAAGAATCCGTGCTGACAGGATATGAAAAGAAACTTACACCCAACGGAACAGCAAGTGATTAATCAGATGAATGAGGAACAAGGATGCTGGATCTGACCACGGAAAGAGCTGATAAGGCCCAGCTGCTTCCCATTAGCATGAATCTCTGCCATATTCCATCATTTCCATTATGTCCTAAGATATGACTAAAGAATATGAGCTCCATTTGTTTCTTTCCCAAGTGTCCCTACAGCCCCTCCCAAACCCAGTCTTTTCGGTTATGGAAAGCACTGGTCTCCGCAACTTTACATCCCCTTTCCAACACATTATCTCAGTGAAACAGGTGGTGACAGCCTCTCTCTTTACATGCAAATGAACCCTAACGCCCAGGTTGAATACATGCCCCAGCCCCGTGAACCTGGAATCCCAAAGTGTTTCTTGCCATTGTAGACACTAATCACCCAAAACAAACCCCCAGAGGAAAACAGGAAATGTATTTAGAGCAGATTTAAACTTGCTTTCATAATGCGACTTATTTCAAACACAAAGTAGTAAGTGTGCTCTGCCTTCCTTTTGGTGGCATGTTCCGGTCAGACAAGAAGGAACCACAGACTTTCTTTAAGCTTTTCTTTTTTTGGTAATCTCCGCACCCACCATGGGGCTTGACTCAGGACCCTGAGATCAAGACCCACGTGCTCTTCCAGCTCAGCCAGCCAGGTGCCCCACCCTGGAATATATTCTTAAGTTCACTTAGTGGCACAACCCTCCTTCTAAAACGGTCCAACACAATCTGCGCATTACAGGCATAAGTATCAAAATCAAACCACCCAAAAACTTAATATCTATCAAGGTATATTTGCTTAAATTATTTTATATAACACATAAACGTATTACTCTTTACTGAGGGGATTTTTATTTTAAATTTTATTTAAATTCAATGAATGAACATATAGTATGAGTTTCAGAGGTAGAGCTCAGCGATTTCTCACTTGCACAGAACACCCAGTGCTCATTACATCATGGGCCCCCCTTAATGCCCGTCCCCTCACGCCCCTGCCCTCCAGGAACTCTCACTTTGTTTCCTATAGTCAGTAGTCTCTTATGGTTTGTTTCTATTGAGGGGCTTTCTAAAATGGTTTTGCGACAATTCTTTTTTTTTTTTTTAAGATTTTATTTATTTATTTGACAGAGAGACAGCTAGAGAGGGAACACAAGCAGCGGGACTGAGAGAGGGGGAAGCAGGCCTCCCACTGAGTAGGGAGCCTGATGAGGGGTTTGATCCCAGCACCCTGGGATCATGACCCCAGTCGAAGGCAGACGCTTAATGACTGAGCCACTCAGGCACCCCAGTTTTGCAACAATTCTTAAAAGAGCATTTCCACTACCAAGACATACTTAACTAAGATAAAGGAAATAAAAAATTGTGTGGGTTGTTATGATGTGAACTGAATAATAACAAATAACTTCCTTATCATTCTCCTAACTCTTCCACCCACAAAATAACGGACAAATGTTTAACACTGGAAAATATTTTTGGTGTCTTAGAGCAGAGAGAGCTGAAAGGTTAAAGGCTTAATACATTCATACAGGCCAATTTCTTACCAGTAACAGTAAATGACATTTATTGACTGTTACATGCCAAGTACCGTTCTGTAAGTTTTACAAATACTGTTATGCTTAATCTTTGTAACAATATTGTGAGATAGCATTTTGCATGGATAACATCTCTATTAAACTGAAGGAAAACTGAGGCCCAGGGAGATGAATTAATGAGCTCGTACAGCAAAGTGCAGAGCCAAGATGGGAGACCGGAAGTTTATTACACAGTAACTTAAAGACAGTGTTTTTCTCTCGTAGGTACTAGCCCTTTCTTTCACTTCTACTCTGCAGCAACAGCAGAACTCCAAACTGATCTTTACAAGTCCATCAGTGTTAATGGCCTCAATCACAGGCTGATTCCACCACATGAGGAAACAGCAGCTGAAACACGAGTTTAAAGAAGCCTTTAGTTTATCTAGAGCGTCTGCAAAAGTAAGAAAAGATACCCTGAAAACCCACGACAAATTCTTTTTGCAGACCTGCCTACAGTAGAGAAAATACCTTACAGAGAATAGCGCCAGGCATAGCAAACAGTTCTAATGTAAGTCCTGGACAATGGCAGTTCTTTTTTTTTTTTTAATAACGTTTTTCTATCTTTTTAAGATTTTTTTAATTAATTAATTTATTTGACACAGAGAGAGAGAGATCACAGGTAGGCAGAGAGGCAGGCAAAAAGAGAGGAGGAAGCAGGCTCCCCACTGAGCAGAGAGCCTGATGCGGGCCTTGATCCCCAGACCCTGAGATCATGACCTGAGCAGAAGGCAGAAGCTTTAACCCACTGAGCCACCCAGGCACCTGGCAGTTCTGACATAAGGAAAGTTTACTGCAGTTCTCCGTGAAGACTTACCCCAGTTATCTGCCCTCCAGCCAGCATCAGCTGGGTCTGGGGGATGGCTGCCTGCACTGAAGGCTGCTGGGAAGGCTGGCTCGGCGGCTGCGAATCCCCCGGCTCTTCGTTAGATTTAGACTGAGGTGGGTGGGGGGAAGAAATAAGAGATCTCAAATAACTGACTTAAAAAACTGTACTTATAACTCCATATTTTAAGAATTATTTACAACACGGATTTATCTAGTCAGGAGTTTTCTGGTTTCCTTCTTTTCCTTTCTTATTAATCTTTGCGTTTTCCTAATTTTAACACAGTAAGTTTTTAGACTTTTTTTTCCTTTAAAAATCACATTTATTATTTGTTGTTTTCTAACTATAAAAGAAACAAATGATCAAATATGGAACACATAAAAGTAGAAAAATAAAATACAGAAGTTACGCACAATACAAGTTTTTGGAGTAGACTTTTGTTCCAATGCTGCAATTACAACTTTTAAGAAGTAAAAATAACTGGGTCCTCCACAAATCAACAGGATTGTTTAGAGACCCAAATCCTCAACTTTGGAAATACGGTGTAAGGGAAGGGCACGTTCTCAGTCCATCCCTACATCAGGCCCTCCATCCCAACATTCTGAGAGGTGGATGGTGGTCAGCCTGAAACCCACAGATCATCTCTGAGACTGTGACTTGACCCCTGAAACTTTTCATCTAATATTTAAAATAAACATAAATTTAGCATCTCCCATCAAGTAACACACAAATTTAGAGGGAAAATGCTGCAAAGAGGGAAAGAGAACAGACCCCTTAAAGGGACACTAGGAGGAAATTTTATGGTAATTAAAACCGGTTATGCAGAGCATTAAAATTCTGCATAGATTTGCATATTTCCCACCACCTGTTTTGGGGAGCGCAGCAAGGCTAATTGACATAAAGGCTCTGATTAATCCTGCCAGTCACTGCGAGAGAATTACAGTGCAGGGCTGTCAACATGCTGCACTGGGGACACAGCCTGTTTGCCAACATCTCGCCGAGGGATGGAAGTTTACCATGGCAACCAAGGCAATTTTCCGCCTCCTCTCCCTCAGAAAGGAAGGTCACATTATCTCCTTTTCTCTTCTCTTCTCGCTTCCGTGTATTACTAGGTCCATATTCCACTGGGTTTCATGGAATGCTCAACCCAAGGTCTTCAGTCATTAGCAACACTGAAATCAATCTTCTAGAAAATGGTTTTCCCCTCTTGACTGTTAGTAACCCAAACACCATAATGAAAGGAAGCAGCAGATCGACTGAATTATGGCATAATGCATAATAACTGAACTTTGCATGTTTTACCATATGGTTTGTATCAGCAAAGTAGCCAGATTTAACTTTGGTTTTTAAAATTTTGAGTGTATGAAGCCCATCAATGACTGTAACAGGTTTAGTGGTAAACCTTCGAAGCACTGCATTTTAGAGCAGAGAGGAACCTTGGCAAGCTTCTATACTTCCCTACTTAAATAAATGTAAGAGAAAAGAAAGCCCAGGAGGTTGAGTGACTTGCCAAGGGTCACACAGCTAGCTAGTTAGTGGCAGGGCGAGAATGCAAAACTAAGACCTCTGTATCTCAGTCCAGTGCTCTTTCCTCTACACTGTAAAATGACAAATAAAAAGGATATCTGGAAACAAAAGGGCAATAAGATATTACCTGGCTTTGTGTTTAGGTATGTGTTATCACTGCAAGACTTAAAAACAGTTTACTAAACTTACGTATCCAACCCTGAAAGTACACTTTTCTTGTTCACCTTTTGTCATTCCCAATAGCATAATATGAACTGGATTTTCACTAATGTCAGTGATTATCATTATTTGGATCTTAATGACATTAGGTAATAAAGAAAGGTAATATTTCTAGATATTTCCCATTATAAAATTACTGCATGCTCATCATAAAAAAATCTGAAAAATGTAGTAAAAAAGTGTAAAACTGATCCATAATCCCATGACCCAGCTCACCTGTACATTTAAAGACTGAGCAGCAGCCTGTAAACTTGTTCCAGCGAGCTGGACCTAAAAGTAAAGTAACCAAGTAAAGTTCTAGTCTAATACTGTTGATGCTCCATCGTTATAAGTTGACATCAGTAAGTATTTCAAGAATCCCTTCTAAGTGTATGTCACTGAGTTAGAACTGAGAACCCAAAGAGATCTATCTTACAGGGTTAAAACTTGATCCACAAGCTCACCAGAAAATGCTGTTAACATTTCTTTTCTAAAAATGTTTTTCCACACTAAACTAGCATCACCTGGCGTGCCATAGTTGTCTTAGGTATTCCTTATACAGCATTCTGTTTGGGTTCGCTGGGCACTAAAAACTAAAAACTAAAGTCTAAACCAAAGTCTAAAAACTTAGTTCATCTTCCACTGTATTAAGGAACACATAAGAAAAAGCTACTTATATGCATTATTTTTATCATAAACAATCAGAATTATCTACTCATTCCAATTTCAAAATTGACACGTACATACCAAAGTAAAAACCTTACATATATGTATACACACAGTCAAGTCCCAAAACATTTATAGTCATAACTCAAAACTGTGGGCTGAAATAATCTGTCCTATAAACTGCACATGAAAGTATCATAATATTTAATACATTTCCTGCATCAGAAAGTTAAAACCATGATTCTATTAGAATAAAAATCATCATTTGACATCCATGTTAACTGTAATTGATTCTGGCAAGTGTCATCAACAGATGCTCTAAAGGGTGAAATTCGGGGAATAACATGATAGTTACATATTCTCAACTATCTCTTCAGAGATATTTACTAATTACAAAAGGTAAAGTCCCCAGCAGTGCCACGTGCACCTTCTGGTATGATCTGCTAAGAACACAGCATCCCTCCCCAAACCCAAACTGAGCAACACTGTACAAAATAACTAGCTTGTATTCTTCGAAAATGTCAACATCTTGAATACAAAGAAAGACTATGTCAGGAGAAAAAGAATACCAACTACGGTAGAATAAAAGGAAGCCTAAATTAGAATGGCAGCAGTCAGCATAAAAAGTAGTTAACATGAGAGGTACTATAAGGTACTACATAGGATCCTGACAACTGAATGGATACAGATAAAGAAAAAAGTCATGATTATCCCAGGCTTCCAATCTGAGAGACTGGGAAAAAGGTAGTGTCATTGACAGGAAGTCAGTAAGTTCCATTCTCGATACATCACACAGCATCAAGGTTTCCTAAAGTTAAATCTAAGTGTTGATATGGAGCTCAGGATAGAGTTCAGAGCTAAAATGAACAGATAGCTGCCCTTTATTTAAAACTAATAGTCCTGCTAGTAGATAAGAGCCCTCAGAAACAAACCCACACATTTACAGAGAACATATTTCAGGTGCAGTGTAATGAAGAGAGGATTATCTGAAAATATAGTATGTTTAAGACCCAAAGGCTAAGAATTCAGCCAGAGAGCCAGAGGAAAGAGTTTTGGGTACAAAGATTTAAAGGAGATAAAGTTCTATGTGATTTTATTTAAATCATGTTGTTTCTGGGTAGAAGTTTACTGAGGAACAGGATAGTTGCAGGTTTTAAAGTATCTCCTCACGGCTTATTTGTCCACTAAGTGGACAAATATGAAACACTACCTTAATCAAACGATCAAATTTAATATCACAATAATGGGACCATGTGACACCATAGACCTAACGTACTCCTGTCAAAAACTTGGATCCAATCACAATGGAAAAATTTAAAATCTCAAATTGAGGGGTCTTCTCTAAAACAGCTGGTTTCTATTCTTCAAAAATGTCAATATCATGAAAGACGAAGATAGACTGAAGAACTGTTACAGAACAAAGAAGCCTAAACTGACATGAAAACTAAATGCAAGGTGTGGACTGGACTGTAGATCAGAAAACACTTAAATAAGGACTGAACATTAGATAATACTATTTCATTGATGTTAAATTTCTGGAATTTGAAATTTATATTATAGTTGTATAAAAGAATGCTGTTTGTAGGAAAAATCTGATAAAGTATTTAGAAGTAGAAGGTCACAGTGTCTGCAACTTTAAAATGATTCTGAATACATGTATATACATTTTTTATACGTGTTTGTACACATACACACAGCAAAGATAGTAAACAGTAATAGTTGGTGATTCCAAGTGCAGGGTTTTCAGTTGAAAACTGTTCTATAACTTTTCTACAGATTTGAAAATTTTCAAAATAGAAAGTTGAAAATAAAAAAGTGAGAGCATCCTTTTACCACTTCATTTAGTTACTTCTCAACATTCTTCAAAACTTAGCTCAATATCATCCTCTCTATGATAAACGTCTTAGATTGTTTAGGTTGAGCTAATTATTTCTACCTCCCTATCCCCATACAACTTCAGCACTCATTTATTCAGTAAATAATTACTGAACATCCATTATATTTTGGGCTCTTTGGAAAATGCTGGGAAAAAGATAAATAAGACAAGGTTCCCGTCTTCATGGAACTTACGGGGCGACAGACCTAAAGTCATCTACTTTGTACATGTGTATACACATTTATAATTATGGTAAGGAAAAGGTCAACCTGGCCCATAAGAGGGCTAGAAATAGAAGGTAAGTGTCACACTTATGTTAATTATGTCTCTAATCAGACGATGATCAGACATCTTGATGGAGAATTCAGTGATGTCAAGATTTCATATCCAATTCTCTGACTTAAAGTCCTTTGGTTTAGGGGATACTGAAGATTCGGTGATCCTGGTCATCAGTAGCTGGAGGTCTTGGAGCTGATGCAGGAGTTACTCTTCTTAGAATTCAGATCCAATGAAGAAAAGACGGCATATCATCTATGTACCTTTGGGGACTTTTTAATACGTTTTGACCATTACAAATTTAAGCCAGATAGATAGAGGCTTAATACGCACCACATACAATGACTACCTAAAACGTTATTCCTCTAAGAAAACAGAAAACTTGCTGGAGGCTACAAATGTTTTTACTTTTTAATTTTATTTTTTAAAAGATTATTTATTTATTTATTTGAGAGAGAAAGAGAGAGAGCGCACACACATAGGAGAGGGAGAAGCAGACTCCCAGATGAGCAGAGAGTCCGACGTGGGGATCGATGCCAGGACCCTCAGATCATGACCTGAACTGAAGGCAGATGCTTAACCGAATGAACCATCCAGGTGCCCCTACAATATTTTTGGAGGAAAACTGACATGAAAATAACATCTTTGGTTTTGTATAATATATTCTTAAATTATTTAAGATGCTAAATTATCTTAATATTTTATCTAGAAGTTTCATATAGAAGTTTCTCTACTTTGGGGTGCCTGGGTGGCTCAGTCGTTAAACATCTGCCTTTGGCTCAGATAATGATCCTGGCGTTCTGGGATCGAGCCCCATACCGGGCTTCCTAGTCAGCAGAGAGCCTGCTTCTCTCTCTCCCTACTAATCTATCTGCTTGTGCTCTCTCTGTCAAATAAATAAATAAAAATTTTTTAAAAAAATAAAGCTCTGTAGTCTAAAGACATAATTTATGAGGTCAGAAGACACATGAAGACACATTTTATGAAGCCATATTCTGAACTGAGAGCCTTCCACAGGTCTTGGGCAATGGTGGCTACATCCTTCTGGATGACTCTGTAAACTTACTACCTTCAGTGAGCCACCACAGACCCACAGTGACAAAAACAGTGACCCAATTGTTATGTACATTCCATTCAAAACAAAGAATTCTTCTTTTCACAAAGCTGAGGTCAACAGCAATACAGTCAATGAAACGATGATTCCAGAACTAACCATTCAAAAGGACACAATCAGATGTGATTAGCACCAGGCTGAAATAACTACTGAAATAACTACCCAGGCCTTAACATTCCGTGCCTCTAGTTTTCACTCTCCCTTATGACTGAGCAGGGCATTCTACCTGATGGAGATGTCCAAGGAAAGCCTGGGCCTGGGCTGTTGAGATTGCTCCTCCAACGGGCACAGGCTGCTTCTGAAAGTCCAGACCATTGGTTTGAGTGCCTAGAAAGCAAGCAAAAGCATGTAACTACTAAAAAAAAACTCAACTGAAATAAGCACTAGACT
Source organism: Spilogale gracilis (assembly GCA_004023965.1). Classification (NCBI taxonomy): domain Eukaryota; kingdom Metazoa; phylum Chordata; class Mammalia; order Carnivora; family Mephitidae; genus Spilogale; species Spilogale gracilis. The sequence continues at coordinate 30,605 of PITA01000955.1, forward strand.
TCAGTCATGAGCACTTATCAGGTATCTATTTTTTTTAAGATTTTATTTATTTGACAGAGAAAAACACAGCGAGAGAGAGAACACAAGCAGGGAGAGTGAGAGAGGGAGAAGCAGGCTTCCCGCCGAGCAGGGAGCCTGATGCGGGACTCGATCCCGGGTCTCCGGGATCATGACCTGAGTCGAAGGCAGTCGCTTAACCAACTGAGCCACCCAGGTGCCCCAGGTATCTATTTTGTGTAAGCACTTTCCTAAGTACCACCACGGAGGAGAAGGGATTTAAAAGAAAGATAAAATACAGTATAATGTTTTCTCTTCTAAAGGGAGGACTGTAGGACAAGTAAATGAACAACAAAGCTTAAGAAACAGAAACGTAAATAATGAATTCTAATAAGATGGCGTTAAAGAATTCGGAAGTGAGACAGTAACGGGGTAGAATATGCATGGCACTCACGGGCATTAAGGAAGAGATTATTATCACTACTACTGTTGTAAAGAATGGTACAGACATCCAAGGAGGGACCGAAGCTCTCTTCTGGCCTCCTCCTTCTCAATATTTGGCAAGGGCAGAAGAAATTCACTGATAACTCTGCAAGATGATTTATTCTTAACTTATACTTTTAATACATGGCAATCTGCTGGCAGAAACAACATTTATATGACAAAAAAAATAGTTTTACTAATTTCTTTAATCCTAAAGTACAAATTGCTGCATATATCTAATTAGCAAGAGCCGTGCTATAATTATAACTTCCAAATGTTATGACTGTGCATTTTAGCCACTTATGCTGCAATCCGATGCTAGGACAGGACGAATTTATGGAAAGACATACCATCCTAATACTCAGAAATATTTTTTAGGGATATAATACATTGTTTTCAAATGATAATATCCAGATATTATTTAGAAGTTACCAGAATTCCTTGTACTCAATAAAAATGTAATAGAGTAGAGGACCCTGCAAGAACCACTGAGCACAGTAATGTGGTACTGAACTTCCATTTCTTACCACTCAAACCACCCATGTGGCAGCCCTCACTCCTGGATGTGCAAACACAGAGCACAGGACTCAGGACAGGATAAGCCAGAACCTGAAGTTGTACCTCTAAATGGCTATTCACTTCTGCCACTATACATACCCTCACTAACTTCTGGCAAATGTATCACTTTAATAAGAATAATGAGTAGATCACGTGACTCAAAAGAATTACTTCAGGTTTCCTTGAGATAATTATAAAAGGAGTATCCATACATTTCACCTGCTTTTTAAAACCTCATAGTGGTTGTCCTGTCTTTTTCCTAGCTTCCCATAAATAGAAAATGGAAGATCTAGACATATACACTTAATAAAATTAAAAGGGTATATACACTTGTGTCAAGTAGGGAGAAACGAGTATGAAATAAAAATTTAAATTAGGGTCACTTTCATAGGTCACATATAGAAGTTTTATTATTTTAAATAAACACATTTTGTCATTAGCTGCTGTCTCCATTTCAATGTAGAAAAACATTATCTAGGTTGATTTTTAAGATTGTGCACCCTTAGAGAATTACGCTCTCAATATATTTCATAAATCCACAAGGCTAAAAGAAGATGAGATTTGGAAAAACAGACACAAGCACTTAAAGATTAAAACATGACCAATATAGGAAGTCTTCTAGAACTCTTGTGGAGACCATGAAAATTCTACACACTGGTTCCACAAAAATGACATACCCCTTATAAATCACAACACCATATGCCAGGACTGACTGAACTCTACCTCTGGTTTAGAGCCTACAACAGTGGCCTACAGGGAATACTATTTAAGGGCCCTGGCTCTACCACCTTGGGTGTGTGTGGTGGGGGCAGGATGCATAAAGGCATGGTATCCAAAGCTAGTATAGTAAAAGAACATCCTTAGATGACAAATCAGACTAGAGATTTAAGATGCAAAAGCAGATTTTTTTAAAAAGTAAAATTCTGTGTCTCCACAAGGAGGTAAGGGATGAAAGAAAGTAGATATCACATAGAAATCATTCTTGTAAATCATAAAAACCTAAATTGGGCCAAAAGGAAAGGAGAGGAGAACAGACAACACACACACACACACACACACACACACACACACACACATGGCTTGAGTATGAAGACAGTACAGGGAGATAAGGATGTTAGGAGCCAAAACCAAATGTCTGTTGGAGAAAACAGAACATCCAAATAAGGAACTAGGGAAGTTAACAGGTTGGGAGAGAAGGTGAATGATGTTAAGAAGATTAAAAGAGCACATATAGAATTTGAGAAACCCCAAAACATGTAAGAAAAGTGATCCAGAAGGCATTTAGAAATGACAACGTCCAGAGCTAAAGATTCTGTAAGGTTGCCACAAGAACAGTGTTACTGAGCTGAACCTCAGAGATCTTGAATTCAACCTCCTTATTTTACTGGTGACAGATTAAGGCATCTTAAGTGAATTTTTCAAAATGTCAGAGCTAGTTAGTGGAAGAGCCAAGACAAGGACAGAGTCCCCCAGTTCTGTGTAATTGCAGAGAAGTGATAGTTGAAATTTGGAGTAAAAATGTCAATCAACTAAGAGTGGATATAGAGAAAAGAAGCCTGAAGATAAGAGGGCACCTGTATTTGAAGATGTAGAGACAAAGAGACAGAGAGGAAGCAGTTAGGAAATCGGGAGAAACAAACAAACAAACAAACAAACAACAACAACAACAAAAATCCGTCAGGATTAGTGCGCTTCAGGATCCAAGCACAAGAAAACTACGAGGATGGCACAGTTTACTACCGTCAAAAACAGGATCAAATACTGAAAAAGAAATTAAGCCAAAGAGAATAGATGAAAGGCACTAATAAAGGTAAAGCCAAAACTTAATGAAACAGGTAAGAAAATACACAATAGAAACGTCAACTTGGTTCTTTCAAAAGAATCATATGGCTTACAAACTTCTGTTAAAATTGAAGAAAAAAATAAAAGGGAAGAAGCAAATAATCTGAGGATAACAGAAAGAAGGACATAAGCAAAAAATGCTGCAGGTACTAAAAACAGGGCATCATGAACCAATAAAATATATGCCAATAAAATTAAAACTTAGAAATGGATTACTCCCTAGAAAATATAACCTATCAAGACTCCCTCAGGAAGAAATAGGAAATCCCAAGGGTCCTACAGCATTTGAAGAAATTGAATTTGTAAGTAAAAATCTTCCCATAAGAAAAAACAAAAACCAAGACAATTTTACACTTTTCTTGCTTCCAGAAATCCAAGGAACAAGTAGTTCCAATCTTATGTAACTTTTCCAGAGTACAGAGGAAAAAAGGGAAACAATTCTTAACTCATTTTATGAGGTCAGCATAACCTCACTACCAAAACCTGACAAAGATGAGCATTAAAAAAGAAAAAAAAAGGGTGCCTGAGTGGCTCAGTGGGTTAAAGCCTCTGCCTTCGGCTCAGGTCATGATCTCAGAGTCCTGAGATCGAGGCCCACATTGGGCTCTCTGCTCAGCAGGGAGCCTGCTTCCTCCTCTCTCTCTGCCTGCCTCTCTGCCTACTTGTGATCTCTCTGTCAAATAAATAAATTAAATCTTCAAAAAAATAAACTTAAAAAGAATGTCAGTTTTACTCACAAACATACATAAAAATATCCTAAATAGTAATAGCAAAAATAATCTAATAAGGTAAAACATTTGGAGTTTGGGGGTTAAAAAAATGTGATTCACCACATTCATTAAACGGGATAAATCATATAATCCTTAGATAAAATTCAATATCCACCTATGATAAAAATTCTAGGCATAGGAACAGGAAGAAAACTTCCTTAACTTGATACAGAGTAACATTAAAAGCATTCCCTTTAAGATTAAGAACAAGATAAGGGTGCCAGCTATTGGAAGGCTCAGGCAAGAAACAAGGCAAGAAAAGAAAATACACCAGTTGGAAAAAGAAACAAGACTTTCCTTTCAGATGATTTGATAATGTATATAGAGCATCATAAGGAATCTAATAATCTATTTCTAGAATAAGAGAGTTAAGGGGATCTAATCAGTATGGACATAAGTAAGATGTAACTAGAATTCAGAATGACAATTACAAAGGTACTAGCTGGGCTTGAAAAAAGCAAAGAAGACACTAGAGGGTCCCTTTCTGGAGAAATAAAAGAACTTAAATCTGACTAAGTTGAAAGAAAAAAGGCTATTAATGAAATGCAATTTAAAAAATAGGGTCTCTGTAACCTACAAGGGTAGAAACATTAGGTTGGCAGCAGGCCTATTCACAGAGACCTGGCAGGCCAGAAAGGACCGGCATGATATATTTAAGGCACTAAGTGAGAAAAATATGCAGCCAAGAATACTTTATCCAGCTAGGATATCATTCAAAAGAGAAGGAGTGATAAGGAGCTTTCAGGACAAACAGAAAATAAATTGTGATCATCAACCCAGCCCTACAAGAAATATTAAAAGGGATCCTCTAAGCAAAGAGAGAGCCCAAAAATAACACAGACCAGAAAGGAACAAAGACAACATACAGTCAGTCCCTTTACAAGTAATACAATGGCACTAAATCTGTATCTTTCAGTAGTTACTCTGAATGTAAATGGGCTAAATGCTCCAATTAAAAGACACAGGCTATCAGAATGGATTAAAAAAATAATAATAATAAGACCTATCGATATGCTGCCTGCAAAAGACTTATTTTAGACGCAAAGACACCTCCAGATTTAGAGCAAAGGGGTGGAAAACCATTTATCATGCTGATGGACATCAAAAGAAAGCTGGAGTGGCAATTCCTATATCAGACAACTTGGATTTTAACCCAAAGACTGTAATAAGAAATGAAGGACACTATATTATAATTAAAGGGTCCATCCAACAAGAAGATCTAACAATTATAAATATTTATGCCCCTAACATGGGAGCAGGCAATTATGTAAGTCAATTAATAACAAAATTAAAGAAACACATTGATAATAATACAATTCATAGTAGAGGACTTTAACATCCCCCTCCCTCACTGCAATGGACAAACCATCTAAGCAGAAGGTTAACAAGGAAATAAGGGCTTTGAATGATGCACTGGATAAGATGGACTTCACGGATATATTCAGAACACTATATCCTAAAGCAACAAAATTCATGTTCTCTCCAGTGCTCATGGAACATTCTCCACACTAGATCACATGCTGGGTCACAAATCAGGTCTCAACCAATATCAAAAGACTGGGATCATTCCCTGCATATTTTCAGACCACAATACTTTGAAACTGGAACTCAATCACAAGAGGAAATTTGGAAAGAACTCAAATACATGGAGGCTAAAGAGTACCCTACTAAAGAATTTAATAGGTCACCAGGAAATTAAATGAGAATTAAAAAAATTCATGGAAACAAATGCAAATGAAAACACAGCCGTTTAAAATCTTTGGGATGCAGCAAAGGCAGTCTTGAGAGGGAAGTATATAGCAATATAAGCCTTTCTCAAGAAAGATCTCAAATACACAACGTAACCCTACACCTAAAGAAGCTGGCGAAAGAACAGCAACAAAAGCCTAATCCCAGAAGAAGAGAAATAATAAAGATCAGAGCAGAAATCAATGAAGTAGAAATCAGAAGAACAGTAGAACAGATCAACAAAACTAGGAGCTGGTTCTTTGAAAGAATTAATAAAATTGATAAACCTCTGGCCAGATTTATCAAAAAGAAAAGAGAAGGGGCGCCTGGGTGGCTCAGTTGGTTGGGCGACTGCCTTTGGCTCAGGTCATGATCCCGGAGACCCGGGATCGAGCCCCACATCGGGCTCCCTGCTTGGCAGGAGGCCTGCCTGCTTCTCCCTCTCTCACTCCCCTGCTGTGTTCCCTCTCTTGCTGTGTTTCTCTCTGTCAAATAAATAAATAAAATCTTAAAAAAAAAAAAAAGAAATGGCCAAAATAAATAAAATCAATAATGAAAGAAGAGACATCACAACCAACACCAAAGAAATACAAACAATTATAAGGACATATTATGAGCAACCATGTGCCAACAAATTAGGCAATATGGAAGAAATGGATGCATTGCTAGAGATGTATAAACTACCAAAGCTGAATTAGGAAGAAACAGAAAACCTGAACAGAGCCATAATGAGCAAGGAAACTGAAGCAGTGATCAAAAATCTTCCAACAAACAAGAGCCCAGGGCCAGATGGCTTCCCAGGAGAATTCTACCAAACATTTAAAGAAGAATTAATACCTATTCTTCTGAAGCTGTTTCAAAACACAGAAATGGAAAGAAAACTTCCAAATTCCTTCTATCATGAGGCCAGAATTACCTTGATCCCAAAACCAAAGACCCCACCAAAAAGGAGAATTACAGACCAATATCCCTGATGAACAGAGATGCCAAAATTCTCACCAAAATACTACCCAATAGGATCCAACAGTACATTAAGAGGATTATTCACCACAACCAAGTGGGATGTATTCCAGGACTGCAAGGCTGCTTCACCATCCACAAATCAGGGGCGCCTGGGGGGCTCAGTTGTTGAGCATCTGCCTTCAGCTCAGGTCATGATCCAGGAGTCCCGGGATCGAGCCCTGCATCGGGCTCCCTGCTCAGCAGGAATCCTGCTTCTCCCTCTCTTACTTCCCCTGCTTGTGTTCCCTCTCTAGCTGTGTTTCTGTCTGTCAAATAAATGAATAAAACCTTAAAAAAAAAAAGAATCCACAAATCAATGTGATATACTACATAAATAAAAGGAAGGACAAAAACCATATGATCCTCTCGAAAGATGCACAAAAAGCATTTGACAAAATACAGCATCTTTCTTGATTAAAACTCTTCACAGTGTAGGGATAGAGGGAACATACCTCAATATGATAAAAGCCATCTACAAAAAGCCCCCAGACAATTCATTCTCAATGGGGAAAAACTGGGAGCTTTTCCCCTAAGATCAGGAACACAGCAGAGATGTCCATTATCACCACTGCTGTTCCACATTAGCCTCAGCAATCAGACGACAAAAAGAAATAGAGGCATCAGAACTGGCAAAGAAGAAGTTAACTTCTTACTCTTTGCAGATGACATGATACTCTGTGGAAAACCCGAAAGACTCCCCCCAAGAGACACATGAGTGGCCTGGTCAGTTAAGCATCTGCCTTCGGCTCAGGTCATGATCCCAGGGTCTTGGGATTGAGTCCTGCATGGGGTTCCTTGCTCAGCAGGGAGCCTGCTTCTCCCTCTGCCTATCCCTCCCCGTTTGTCTTCTCTCTCCCTCTCTCTCCTTGACAATAAGTCTTTGGGGGGGGGGGGGGGAGAAGAGTCCACTCCCAAATTGCTAGAAGTCACACAGGAATTCAGCAAAGTGGCAGGATATAAAACCAATGCATAGACATCAGCTGTACTTCTAGATACTGACAATGAGAAAGAAGAAACAAATTAAGGAATCAATCCCCTTTGCAATTACACCAAAAAATGTAAGATACCTAGGAATAAACCTAACCAAAGAGCTAAAGGATCTATACTCTCAAAAGTATAGAACACTTACGAAAGAAACTGAGGAAGAAAGAAATGAAAAACATTCCACGCTTATGGATTAGAACAAAAATTGCTTAAATGTCTATGCTACCTAGAGCAATCTACATATTCAATGCCACCTCTATCAAAACACCATCAACGGGTGCCTGGGTGGCTCAGTGGGTTAAAGCCTCTGCCTCTGGCTCAGGTCATGGTCTCAGGGTCCTGGGAGCGAGGACCAAGTCAGGCTCTCTGCTCAGCAGGGAGCCTACCTCTCTGCCTGCTTGTGATCTCTCTCTCTCTGTCAAATAAATAAATAAAATCTTAAAAAAAAAATACCATCAACATTTTTCCAGAGCTGGAACAAGCAATCCTAAAATTTGTATGGAACCAGAAAAGACCCTGAATAGCCAAAGGAATGTTGGAAAAGAAAACTAAAACTAGCAGCATCACAGTTCCAAACTTCAAGCTCTGTTACAAAGCTGTAATCGTTACGACAGTATGGTACTGGCCTAAAAAGACACATAGATCAATGGAACAGAGTCGAGAACTGAGAAATCAACCCTCAACTCTATGGTCAACTAATCTTTGACAAAGCAGGAATGAATAACCAATGGAAAAAGGGCAGTCTCTTCAACAAATGGTGCTGGGGAAAGTGGAAAGCCATATGCAGAAGAACAAAACTGCACTGCTTCCTCATATCACACACAAAAACAGACACAAAATGGATGCAAAGACCTAAATGTGAGACAGGAATCCATCAAAATCCTACAGGAGAACCTCTTCAAGCTTGGCCACAGCAACTGCTTGCTAGACATGTCTCCAAAGGCAAGGGAAACAAAGGAAAAATGAACTACTGGGACTTTCATCAAGATAAATTTTGCACAGCAAAGGAAACAGTCAACAAAACCATAAAAATAAAGAATGGGAGAAGATACTTGCAAATATCCTATCAGATAAAGGGCTAGTATCCAAAATCTATAAAGAATTTATCAAACTCAACACCCAAACTACAAATAATCCAATCCAGAAATGGGCAGTAGACATTGAACATGAACATGAACAGACAATTCTCCAAAGAAGACATCCAAATGGCCAACAGACACATGAAAAAGTGCTCAACATCACTCGGCATCAGGGAAATACAAAGCAAAACCATAATGAGATACCACAACTCACACCAGTCAGAATGGCTAAAATTAACGTCAGGAAACGACAGATGCTGGCGAAGAGCAAAGAAAGGGGAACCCTCCTATATCATTGGTGGGAGTGGAAGCTGGTGCAGTCATTCTGGAAAACAGTGTATAGATTCCTCCAAAGTTGAAAATAGAGGCCCCTGGGTGGCTCAGAGGATTAAGCCTCTGCCTTCAGCTCAGGTCACGATCTCAGGGTCCTGGGATTGAGCCCCACATCAGGCTCTCTGCTCAGTGGGGAGCCTGCCTCCCCCTCTCTCTCTGCCTATCTGTGATCTATCTCTCTGTCGAATAAATAAAATCTTTTAAAAAAAAGTTGAAAATAGAGCTACTCTATGACCCAGCAATTGCAGTAGTAGTATGCACTCCAAAGATACAAACATAGTGATCCGAAGAGGCCCCTGCACCCCAATGTTTACAGCAGCAATGTCCACAGTAGCCCAACTATGGAAAGAGCCCAGATGTCCATCAACAGATGAATGGATACAGAAGATGTGCTATATAAATACAATGGAATATTATGCATCCATAAAAAGGAAAGCTCGCCATTTGTAATGAGGTGGGGGGAACTAGAGGGTATTATACTGAGCGAAATAAGTCAATCAAACTTATATGAGACATATATGAGCTCACTGATATGTGGAATTTAAGAAACAAAACAGAGGATCACAGGGGAAGAGAGAAAAAAATAAAATAAGATGAAACCAGAGAGGGAGATAAAGTATAAGAGCCTCTTAATCACAAGAAACAAACTGAGGATTGCTGGAGGGGGCGGGGGATAGGGGAAGGGGGTAACTGCGTGATGGTAAGGAAGCCATGCGATGTAATGAGCAGTGGGTATTATGCAACTGAGAAATCACTGAGCTCTACCTCTGAAACCAGTAAGACATTATATGTTAATTTAAAAAAAGAGTCTAATACGGTTACAGCACCCAAAATCTATTTTTAAATTGCTTTTAGGTTGCTGGGGGGGTTGGATAGCGTGGCTGGGTGAGGGACACTGGGGAGGGTCTGTGCTATGGTGAGTGCTGTGCATTGTGTAAGACTGATGATTCACGGACCTGTACCCCTGAAGCAAATAATACATTATATGTTAATTTTATTTTATTATTTTTTAAAAAGATTTTTATTTATTTATTTGACAGAAACACAGCGAGAGAGGGAACACAAGCAGGGGGAGTGAGAGACGGAGAAGCAGGCTTCCTGCCAAGCAGGGAGCCCGATGCGGGGCTTGATCCTGGGTCTCTGGGACCATGACCCGAGCCGAAAGCAGTCGCTTAACCAACTGAACCACCCAGGTGCCCCTATATTTAATTCTAAAAATTGCTTTTATACCCCAAATGAAAACATTTTTAAACAATATTATTTTTAACACTTCGAAAATATAAAATCCTGAGAATAAATCTATGAAACTATATCAAGTCCTAATCAGTGGAAAACTATAAAACCTTATTTACAATTATAAAGAAGACATAAATAAATGCTCATTTACTGGAAGACTCAGCATTGTAAAGACACCAATCAGTTCTTTCCAAACTGAGCTACGGATTCAAAGCAATTTCATATCAGAATCTCAACAAGTTGTTTTCCTTCCTTTTCTTTCTCAGGGTGGGGTGTGTGTGTAATTGACACACTGACTCTAAAATTATTTGAAGTTTTGTTCCCCCCAGTAATGTCTGTACCCAACATGGGGCTTGAATTCATGATCCCGCGATCAACAGTCACATGCTCTTCCAAGCCAGCTTGACGCGCCATGATTCTAAAATTTAACTATAAGGGCAAAGGGTCAAAATGCTTTTACAAAAAAAGACAAGTTGGGGGACCTGTACTATTAAGATATTATGAGTTATCATAGAGCAACAATAATTAGAACAGTGTAGTATTAGTACCGTGAGACAGACCAGATTAGGGTCTGAAAGCCACACATATCTTTAGACACTTGCAATGTGATAGGTAGTACTGCACGTCAGTGAGGAAAGGATGGAGTTTTCAATAAAAGGATGAGTGGGTATCCATTTGGGGAAAAAATGAAATTACATCATAGAAAAGACAGAGAGGAAAGAGGGAAGGGCAGAAGGGAGGGAGGTAAGGAAAGAAGCAAGGGAAGCTTCAGAAGGATTCAAGGCCTAAATGTAAAGTACAAAATTAATACATTTTCAGAAGACAAAGCAAGAGTACATTGTTGTAACCTTGGGAAAAGGATTTCTTTATCAAGACCCCCAAAATGAAAAGATGTAAGTTTACTTCAAAATTAAAAGCTCTGGGGGCGCCTGGGTGGCTCAGTTGGTTAAGCAACTGCCTTTGGCTCAGGTCATGATACCGGAGACCATGGATCGAGTCCCACATTGGGCTCCCTGCTCGGCAGGAAGCCTGCTTCTCCCTCTCTCACTCCCCCTGCTTGTGTTCCCTCTCTGGCTGTGTTTCTCTCTGTCAAATAAATAAAATCTTTAAAAAAAAAAAAAAGATTAAAAAAAAATTAAAAGCTCTGTTCATCAAAGTGCTACATAAAGAGAACAAAAAAGAGAAAAATCTTTGTAATACATAAAAACAACAAAGGATTAGTATTCAGAACACAGAGAGAATGCCTATGAATCAATAAAAAAAAAGTCAAACCAATGGAAAAGAACCCAAATGAACAGGAACTTCACAGAAGAAACATAAATGGTACACAAACACTAGAAAAGAAGTTCGGCCTCCTTGGAAAATAGGGAAATGCAACTTAAAATCCCAAGACAATAGCATTTTATAGCCACTAAACTGGCTCACATTCCACAGTTGGTCAATATCAAGTTGTGGCCAGACTGTGAACTTCTCACCTGCCGTTGGTGGCAACACGAACCAGCACAAATGTTCTGGAAGAGGGGCCACCAGTGCTGAGCACCACCGGCCCAAGGCCAGCGATTACACCACTACGTAATCTCTGGAGACTTCCATCCATATGCATAAGAGGTAAGTACAAAATTACTTTATAGCAACAATGTCTGTAATAACAAAAGCCTAAGTATAACCCAAATGCCCATCAATAATTGAACGGATAGAAAACTTGTGACAGCTTCATATAATGGGATATCATATCCAGTGAAAGTGAATTATAAACATATGCACTAACTTGGATGAATCTCAGAAACACGATGCTGAACAAAAGATACCAGTCAGAATATAGTACAATTCAATTTATATAATAGCAACAGATGAATCTAAGTATTATTTGAGGATAGTAAATATACAGATGAAAAAAGTTCGGAAAGAAAAGCAACGTGACCATTAACACTGAATTCAGCAGGATTGTTACTTCTGGGGCAGAAGAAGGGACGGTGACCAGGGTGGACCTACAGTGGCCTCCTGGGACATGGTAGCATTCTGTTTCTTGAATGGTAGGCACGGGAGTACTTAAACTATACATACATGTTTAGAGACAGGTTTCTAAGATTATTACATTTACCTTAAAACAACAAAACATCCACAGTGACAAAATAGTTGCAGTAAAATTTCAAGGACCCATCCAGACAGCAAAGAGCAAAGGAAAAAGCAGGTGGTAACGAAGTCGAAGTAGTGTGGGCACTCCTTCCTTTAGAAAGTCTTGGCAGTGGCGGGAGTGAGACGTGTATGGACTGCGGGCGGGTGAGGGTCTGCGGGCTGGGAAACCCATGCACACCTCAAGATTCTGAGGAAAGATTCTATGGGAAGGCATACACTGAAGATGTAAGAACAACCTGGGGTGAAAAAAGATGGGGCAGGAACTTGAAAGAAATGAGAAGACACAGAACTAAGAGTGAAAAGTAGAGGATCATAATAATGGAAAAGGATATTTCTTAAATGCAAATGAAAAGAAGATGGGTGAAAGAAAAAATATAAAGCAGAGGGAGTGTTCAGCTCAAATCAGTATAATTTTCTCAGTAATCAAAAAGTAGTCATTTTCAGAAAACAAAAACAGCAAGACAGAAAGAAAGTAGGGGAGCAGTTCATTCATTTACGCTATTCCTATTGTTATTTCTCCATAACTGAGAATGGAAATCTATACCTTCCAAACGCTAATGTTAAAATGTATAAATGGGACAGAAAACACAACGTACTAGGGAGGGAAGGACAGGGACAGGAGGAGAAGAATGGGGGGGAGGAGGAGACAGAAAACTAAGGTGACACCCTCACACACAGTAGGATCCCAATGCTGATGGCCTCCCACCATCTTCTCTATGTCTGCAAGTCCCAGGTATTGTTAAACATGGAGCCTGGAATCTACCCTCTTTAAGGGCCAACCTAACTAGAAATAATCTTTCCCAAATCCTTTTTTGGAGGGGCGGGGAGAGGGAGAGGGAGAGAGAGAATCCTAAGAAGGCTCCAGGCCCAGCTCAGAGCCCAATGCGGGGCTCAGTCTCACGACCCTGAGATCATGACCTGAGCTGAAATCAAGACTGGAGAGCTCAACCAACTGAGCTCCCCAGAGTGCCAATCTTTCCCAAAACTTAACGCCTATACAGCCTAGTTTTTCTTAAGGACACTTCATCCTTACTTAAGAGATAACATTAGTATTTTTCAACAGACCAACCCTTTAAGGCCAGAAATTAAAAGTTGTAGTAACATATTTTTGTAATCACCTCAGGATACAACTAAGTCTAAAGGAAGCCATATTTTAAAAAGGAAAAAAAAATGCCATTTTTCTAATGTTGGTGGCCTCAGATTCTTCTGCTAAATGCATGGAAATAGATTTGTCACCAAACAGAATTAAATCAGAGAAAAGATGTTGGTTACAGAGGACTGAGATTTCTGGAATCCCTTAAAATACTTGTATATATTCCCGATCTCAAAGGAGGATCAAAAATTATTAACTCTGAGTGAAGACCTAAACCCATATAAAGGGCAAGGTACCCTATTTTCTTCCCAGATCTGATCAGACAGTACTTGTAGGAGACAGAGTCACAGGCAGCGGCTTACACCCGCCCAGGGAAGGGTGCTGGGGACAAGCGGCACGCCCCGTTACACACATTACACCTCTGCTGAAGCGACTCTGCACCCAGTAATGCTGGCATCACTGGCTGATACAACTGGGAACTGATCTACTCTGCAGTGTATGGGATCGCCTCGTGTAAACCTGATCCACCTGAAACTCTATACCACCTTTATTATTTTTAATCTATTCCAATAGTGACTACTTTGGAATACTGATACAGAAATTATTTGGCTGTTCCCTAAATGATTAACTTCTTAACCAACAGGGCTGTCAAGCTGTCCATCTTTAAAATTGGAAAGAAATCTCTCCTTTCAAATGAACACTTTGACCCTTATAGGGAACACCTATTGTTATGGCTAGATACATAAAATTTATGACTGAATCATCTCCCATTTGCACGGAGATTATTCTTTCTGCTTATGTGCATTTTCTGTTTTTATATAATTATTTAGGTATAAACAATAACAAAAGAGAACCAAGAATAAACATATCATGCAGAAGAAAGATCCTGCTAAGAATAAATGCTACAGTCAACATTTACTGTGCACTGGTATGCCAAGGGCTGAGATTATATAAAGAAGAAAATGACACAATCCCGTTCGTAAGTAGCTCTCAGGCCTATTAATTCCCTCGTTAAAGAACAACTCACTGAGTATCTATGTGGCAAACATTGTTCTGGATGCAAGAGACAGAACAGGAAGGATGAGAAACAGAAACCATGTCCTCACAGAGCTTACATTTTAGTGTGGGGAAAGAGCAATAAAAATGAAAAAATATCGAACATTAGACAGAAATAAGTTCTATGAAAAAATAAAGAGGAAAAAGGGATAGGGAGTCTGGTGGGTACAGAGGTAGCAAGCGTGGTTCTAGTTTCATAAAAAGGTCCACACAACACAGCAAGAGCAAGAGTGGCCGGGACACAGCAAGGGGCCCTTAAGGAGGAAGGGAAAAGGTGCTGCCAGGGAAAACTTCTTGCAGGCAACATTCTGGTTGAATCTTAAGAGGATGAGATGGAATTAACAGGAAGTGGCTATTTGAAGAAGGACAGCACCAAGCATTTCTCTACCAGAAGCAGAGGACATTATAACACAAGTTTAACATCTAGGAATCCAAATGAACAATTTTAGATACTCTTTTAGGTCCCTGATTTACAAAGATTAACAAGTCATACTCCCATACCGAAAGTTGCTCACAATTAGCAATGGGTGACAGACAAGAACATAAAGGATTATAATGTAGAAAACAAGCAAATTAAGGAAGTTATCTACAAAAAGATGACAGAAGGTAGAACACAAACAAGACTAAAGTACAGTCACCATCCTCAAACTAAACAAGGCAGCATATGGTATTTGCTCAAAGAAAGGTACAAAGAGCTTTGAGAGTTCTAGCATGGCTAAGAAGGGGAGCTTAGGCTATAAAGGTGGTCTGGGGTTAGAGTGAGGCCTGAACCACTAAGGTAGGAAAGGTGAAAATTTAATGGTTCAGATGTAAACACAGTTTATTACTAGCCACTGCTCATCTCATTACTCCAAGACAGTCTGAACATAATACAGAGGGAGATGCACAAAGATACTACTGCAGAAAGAGTGCAGAGTTGCTACTTTAAAAGTACATTATTAAAAATAAATACATAAAAGTAGATTATTCAACCCATTAGGATACCTATTAACAGGAAAAAAAAAATAGGGAAATGACAAGTGTTGGCAGGAATGAGAAGAAATTGGAATCCTTGTACACTGGCTGTGGAAATGTAATATGGGTCAGCTATGGTGGAAAAGAGTTCGATGGTTTTTTTAAAAGATTAAACATAGAATTACTATGTGACCCATCCATTCTACTGCTAGGAATACACCCAAAAGTGAAAACAGGACCTCAGAGAAACCCTTGGGCACGAATGCTCATAGCAGTACTACTCACAATAGCCCAAAGCAGAAACAATCCAAATGTCCATCAACAGAGGACTGGATAAATGGACTGCGGTATACACATAAAATGGAATATTATTCGGCCATTAAGAGGAATGAAGTATTCCTCCTACAACACGGATGAACCTCGAAAACATTCTGCTAAGTGAAGGAAGCTGGACACATAAAAGTACACATAGCCTATGATTCCATTTATATGAAATATCCAGAACAGGTAAGTGTACAGACAGGGGCTACAGGAACAAGAAAATGGAGGGCAACTGCTTAATGAGTAAAGGTTTCCTTTTGGGGTGATGGAAACATTTCAGAACTAGACAAAGGCAGTGGCTACGCCAAATGTGAATGTACTAACTGGTGCTGAATCGTTCATCCTAAATGGTTAATTTTATGTCATATACATTTCACCTCAATGAAACAAAAACAAAAAGCAATCTGCAGCTCAGCACAAATCTGACTGCCCTCGGGGTCCGCCTGCCTCACCCGCTGCCTGGCTACTTCCCCCAGGCCACAAACCAAGTGACCTCAGGCCGCCCCTGGTGGGATCTGTCAGTAAATTTATGGCAGTCAAAGTGAAATTCACCGATAGGAGCTTCAACTCCATAAGCCCTACAGGAAATGTCAGCAGTGCCTGTGTCTGTTACGACAGTGCCCCAACAAGCAGGCACAAACCCTAACGAAGTTTACAGACAGGTAACCGTGGCACATAACTAACATAAATAACGGCTAAGAGAGATTCAAGGAAAACTTGGCTTATGTTCATGTGTGCATGCGTGTGTGTAGGTGGTTTCTTTCTAATGAGTCACCATAAAATGGGAAGAATCTGGGATAATGGAATCCAGAAAGAAAACCACTTAAGGCTATAGAAAAGTTCTATGTCATTACAAAAGCAAGAAGCATGATCAGAAATGATGCTACACATCATCTACAGGATGGATGACTACTAGGTATCTACTAAAAATGTCCATTAGTATACCGTCTATTCTCCATTTCCTAAATAATGACTTTTTTTAAAAAAAGATTTTATGTATTAGAGGCACAGCTAGAGAGATAATGGGAGCAGGGGATGTGAGAGAGGGAGAAGCAGGCTTCGCGCTGAGCAAGGAGCCCGATGCAGGGCTCGATCCCAGATAAGGGGCGGGGCTCCATCCCAGGACCCTGAGATCACGACCTGACACTTGACAACTGAGTCACCCAGGCGCCCCTGTTTTAGTTTTTTTTTAATTGTTTTTATCTATCACCTTGTAGATGACTGCACACTGGTGATGCACGCCAAGATTTCCATAAATGGTTAGTCTATCCAACTGTTACAAAGTCTATCTGGATGAAAGGTATTACTGAAACACACTTCATTTTTAATTGTAGAAAAATGAATGACTTATGACCTCCCAGCTTTTCAGACCAAGTCTTTTTGAAATAACTTAGACATGTCACCTAAAGGGAATACTTTGAGGACCAAGAAAACCAGAAATGAAGTCCTTATTCTAAAATTGTAGTATCATCTGTTTTGTTGACAGAGAAAAATTTATCAAACATTTACTCTGCTCCATCTTTCTCCTGCCTCCTAACCTATGTTAATGTCAAATGCTCCTTATTTATCTTCAACCTCTGAGATGTGAATTAGCTAAATGGTGGTAGTTTCCTGCCTTCTGTAGAAACACGAAGTGCCTGAGAAGCTGCAGTGAAACTCCTGGGCCTCTGATTTCATCCGATGGCAAGGTTCCTAGCTTGAATTATGAGCCTTTGCTATCAATCCTTCTTACATTGTTTATTTATCTGGATGAACTACCTACTCCCAGACTTCATGGGATTTTGTTCCCGGGTTTCATTTTCTTAACATCCCAAGGACATCCCCAACTGCCTCCTTTCCTAGCCCTACCTACAGTGCTTTCTTTCCTTCCCTTCTACTTACAGACTTATCTATAGTCATTACCTGTCTTTAACTCCACTCTCCCATTTCTTTACCTTAAAATGGAGGGGAGGGGACCTTCTTCTCTTCTAAGCTCCTTCATCTACCAGTGCTCAGAAACCTAATGCTTCCCTTCTCCTTGGGACCTCTGATTCCTGAATCATCCCTCTTTTGTATTCCTGAATCATCCCTCCTACTGATTCCTCTCCTTCACATACAAACATACTCCCTCTCCTATTCTTTCCTTACCTTTACTTAATATATAATCACTATCATCATCGTCATGTTCAGAATACTGCCAATTACTCTGCACTTACTGAGTCATCCATCTACTTGCTTTCAATGTATACATCACTTTTATGCAATGATTTATATTATTTATCTCCCATCTTACAGCAAGAAAATTGTGGCACAAAGAGGAGTAATATGCCCCAAGTGACAACTGCTACGTGAAGGAAGCAGGGATCTGAAGCCACGTGGCTTGGCCGCAGGGCCTGAGCTCTTAACCACTATGCTATACAGCCTCTCACGGTCTGTTCCGGGAGTTGCCAACATTTATCATTCCCCTTCCTCATTCACTTCTCTATCTGCAGAAATTTCTTTCACCACTAATCTAAAACCATTTAAAAGCCCCCCCAGTAACTAGGCCCTGTCAAAGATCGAGGTCACAGTTTGACCTGCCAATGTCTTGACCTCTCTCTGCAGGATCCAACGACCCTGGACCCTAACGCCATGAACATTTTTGTCTAGGTCACTTCCCATCCCCATGGTTGCTCTTTAGTCTACGTAAGGGCTGTCCAGTGGCAATTTCTGTAGTGCTGGGAAGGTGAGATGTACGTGCTACCCGATACGGCAGCCTCTAACCACACGGGGCTACTAAGCACTAGAAGTGTGGCCGGCAGGATGGAATTTGTAATTTAATTTAATTTTAATGTTAACAGTCACACGCAGCCTGTGGCCAAACTCCCAGATGGTGCATGGCTCCTTCACCGCCCCTCGTCCTCTGCCAGCCCTTTCAGTGTTGTGGAAGAGGTCTGTCCGTGGTTCTTTTCCTGGCTTATCCCACTCTCTTCCCAGTGGTTCCTCCCTGCTAAGTACTTCCGCTCCTATATAAGCAGCCCGGTTTCTCTCAGGAACACAGCTCTGTCTTCAACTGCTCACTTCTTCACCTGCAGGCACCACAAGGCACCTCCAATGTGTCATTTTCAGAACTTAATGGGTCACCGTTGACGAGTCTCCTTGCAGCTCAGGCAGTCCCCGCTCAGAGAATGGCACTCCATCTATCCAGGTCCCCACCCAGACACTGGCACTCATTTTAGATTACTCTCTTCCCTGGTTTGTTGACTCCCTTCTCAATCTCCTCTCCTCTTCCCACAAACGCTCATTCCATCTGAGCCCTGGTTTCCCCTGCCACTGCTCTGAGCCACACTACATATAACGGATCTAATTGAAAGAGGAGTAAGTTTAGTTGTTTTGCTTCAAATAAAATGTAGAGTATAACATGGCGAGAAAATTCTTTTATACTTGTTGGGGAAAAACCACACACACAAAATTAACATGACAGGAAACAAAACTGCCTTCTAAGGGAGGAAAGGAGAAAATTACAGAAAAATCTCACCGTCTGTACCTAAAGTGGCCTTTTAGCAGTAAATTCTCTTTTATTAATGGTCCAAATTTCAATGAATAAAAATGAAACAGATACTACTTTTAAAATACTGTGTTTGTTACTAGGTTACTCCTAGCAGAAGGATTACTCACTCCTTCATTCATTTAATAAAAATATAATCTTAATTCAAATGTCACTTAGTATTCTCACAGGTGCAGTAATCATAGCTCCCTACCTCAGCCACCTGAAATCATCATCATCACCTCCACATGCACCAAGGGGGCGGGGCCAGTACAAGTTTCTCAATATTCTCAATATGCAGTGGTGGAATCTCTTACAAGCGGTATCTTTTAACTGATATCTATCAAACCGAATGCTAGCAGGAGATTCATCTTTCCTACAGGCTTTTGCTTTTTTTTGCTTCTAGACCACACAGTCCATCCTCACTGTGGTCCTGAGGCTTTCTAGAAGTGCGCCAGCCAGTTTCACTGAGCCGTGGAACTACCCACTATTTAAAACTCCAGTAACTCCAAAGAGGAATTCCAAGAAAAATCAGTAATTGTATTTCTACCCTCAGGCTTATGTAAGAGCACTATGGCTAGCAGAGAATGTAGGCTACACAGTAAAACATGTAATAAATTTAAAATGATAATAAAAGCATTAAGGATATCAGAAATGGCCCTTGGATAAACCTAAGTTCAAAGGGAAAACAGCCCTTCGGAATCTGAAATCTGCAATTACTCTACTGTTTTGATGAGAACTTTATGTAAGGCCTGTTCCTCAGTGCATTTTTGATTCTTCTTTGAAAACACTGTATTTTATCTGGAATGTTTTCCAAAACTAGCGTTGGCTGGTTCAAGACCTCAAGATTCTTCAATTACTATGAAGAATTGCCAGGTATATTCACTGGTGCCCTGATCTTTGAGGATCCTTTCTCTTTATCTTGGAGAAAATGATGTCTGCTCAAGCTATCTTACTAATAGAAATTGCTAAAATGAGCCACAGCACTAATAAACCTCACAGAAATAAAATATCTTTGAAATGGAATTTCATTCGTAGATGTATATTGGGTTGCATTAATAAATTTATTTGGTCTTTTCAGCTACAGAAAGACCCTGACATCATCCTAGGGGAAAAAAAAATCAACTGAGGGATGCCTGGGTGGCTCAGTTGGTTGGCTGTCTGCCTTCGACTCCAGATGCCTACTTCTGCCTCTGCCTGCTATTCTCCCCGCTTGTGCTCGCTGTCTTGATCTCTCTGTCTCTGACAAATACATAAAATAGTTAAAAAAAAAAAAATCATCTGTATGAAAAAAGCAAATGAATAAGGACAGAATGGGGAGGAGTTTTAGCACTATCATAATTCAGGTTTAAAAAAAAAAAAGACGTACAGTTAATTGACCACAAACTCAGTGAATCAACAAGTGAGTCACTTGCTTTGAAATAAGTCTTACTATTTCAAAACAATTAAATATTATCAGAAAAAATATTTTATATTTTAAAAATTTAAATCAAATATCATTTTTTACCTTAATTATAAAAAATAATCACAATAAGGCAATGGTAAGTTTTCAAAAATAACAATAAGCCAATGGGGGATGGTAATGGTTACACTGAAGTCTGAAGAACTGGATGCCGTCTGATGCTGAGGATGGCAGAATGACAAAGGATCTAGAAATCGGAGGGCAAGAGGGGAAGAGTCAGAAGGGATCAGAGAAGTTTAGGACAGATCTCCTCCCACTGCAGCTTAACTGCTTCTTCCTGCCAAGCATACACTCTGCCTCCTGGGTCTGCCCTCCAGGCCCAGCTGCAGCTCCACTTTCCGCAAAGCCTTCCCTAATCCTCCCACTAGAAACAAGCTTCCCCACACTGAAATCTCATGGATCTCTGTATACTTCTTATGACTCTTCTATTACATTTGCATGATATTTTCTCTGTAAGATAAGTTTCCTGAGAACAAAACCGATATTTGATTGAACTTTAGTGATCTCAGTACACTATCTTACACATGGAAAACAAAATATAAGGAACAACATAGCTCAAAGGAAAACAGCTCTGCTCAGTTTTATAGATACGTGTGACCTTTGAAAAGTGACCAAAAATCTCTGAGCCTCAATTCCTTGATCCATAAAAAGGGAAAAATAATGCCCTATATGGCTGTTACAAGGATTAACTGAGACAATCTACACAAAGTGCTTAACACACCTAGTAAATACCTGATGACAGCCACTATTATTATAGTATAAATTATTACTCTATAATAAATTATTTCATAATGAATTAGTATTTGAAAATAAATGCCAAGTAAATGGAGAAGACTTAAAATATAGCAACACTTCCAGAAGAGCTTTCATTTTTTAAAAGTTAGGGGAAATCATTTCAACCTGTGGTACTCCTAAGGACAGAATTAAAAAGAATATAGATAACAGAGCCTACAACAACAGAAGATGTGTATCAAAAACTATGATTCCCTGTCAGTGGATGAGTCCAAGCACAGGGTAGGTGACCATTTGTCAGAAGTACTGATGAAAGAATTCTGCCCTTTGATTAAAGTTAGCAAGACTTTAAATCTGTCCAATATTTCTAACATAAAAAAAATGTTTTGGTTGTTCCTACTGATGTTTATAAAACTTTGTACAATTTTTTTACTCTTCCCGTTGTTAACTGTAATACAGTTGATCAGATTGAGGATAAAGTAGTGTAGAGTAGGCAGAACTGCCAATCCCCAGAAGCTCTGAATAGTTACTTTACATAGCAAAAGGCTTTTGCAGATCTGATTACGCTGACAGTCTTGAGATAGGGAGACCCTAAGCTCGAGTATCTGGGTGGACCCAGTGCAATCACAGTGGTCACAATGGTCCCTACAAGAGGAAGAGGGAGGCAAGGAGGGTCAAAGAAGACGGGAGGATGGAAGCAGGGGTCAGAGCGACATAATGACAGCCCTGAAGCCACCTCACTTTCGGTTTTGAAGATAGAGGAGGAGGCTATAAACCGAGGAATGTAGGTGGCCTACAGAAGCTAGAAAAGGGAAGGAAATGGATTCTCCATCAAGGTTCCTGAAGGAATGCAAGCCTTACAACACCCTAATTTTAGAACTTCTAACCTCCAGAACTGTAAAGATAATAAATTCGTGTTGACTTACCCAACAATTTCACTACTAGTAATTTAGCCCAAAGAACTGAAGACAGCGACTCTGTGCTCTAGTGCTCACTGTAGTTGTAGCTAACAGGTGGAAACAACCAGCTGTCCATAGCTGCATGGATACATAAAATGTGGTGTCCATACACTGGATATTACACAGTTAGACATGCTGTAATGTGGACGAACCTTGAAAACATGCTCAATGAAATAAGTCAGACACAAAAGAAAACATTATATGAGTCCCCTTACATACGGTATCAAGAAGAGGCAAATTCTCAGAGACATTACACAGATCAGATGCTTCCAAGGGCTGCGAGAAAGAAGAAATGGGATTATTGCTCCCCCTAAGGGCAATATCCTTGGCAGCAGCCTTGTCCAAAAACCTGTAAGAACCAGCGTTACTATTCTGTTATCCAGATGAAAATTTTGTTGAAGGGAGATTATTTTGGAAAAATAATTGAATCTTCACATTTCTTGTGATCTTGGACTTTTCAAGCTAGGCTACAAAAAGGACATATAACCTATTGGCTAGATGAGCTACATATTTGTTTTCTTTAAACTGAGCTTAACCCTCAAAAAGATTATTAATCTTAATTATGTATTTATTTATATCAGTTCCTTAAAGGCAGCTATGTCACAACTCATTCACTCTACTCAAACTCCCAAATCTATTTCATTCAATCTTTGAGGCAGTGTAAGATAATGAAAAGTAATGAAAGGCTTATGGACTTTACAATCAAATTACTAAGTTCTGAATTTAGTTCCCTTATCTGTAAAACAGGTATAACACTACTTACCGAGTGTTTTAACAATTATTATATAAAGCATACCTAATAAAGCTACTAGACATGCACACCTAGTAACATTTCCACACATTTTAACTGCTGCTGTCATTATTACTATGGTCCCTGTTTTCCTCTTAAATGAATACCTCAACTACTTTAATGATAAATGAAAAAAATTCAATCTAATATGAATTATTCTCCATTTTCCTTTTTATTTCCACCTCAGTTTTGCCACTCTTCAACCCTACCTTCTCCCCAGTTGTAGAAAAAGGGGTACATCTTCTTCCTTTTTTTAAAAGAAGATTTTATTTGAGAGTGCATGCCTGTGCATGAGTGGGGGTAGGGGCAGAGGAGGAGGGAGAAGGAGAGAAGCAGCCTCCCCCCCCCAGGTCCGCAATGAGTGCACAGCCCATCAAAGGGCTGCAGGGCTCGTGACTGCAGGGCTCCATCCCAGGACCCAGAGACCATGACCTGAGCCAAAGTCAGATGCTTAACAAACTGAGTCACCCAGGCTGCCTCCTGGTTTGGGTTCTGGCTGTGATCTCAGGGTCCTGGGATCGAGCCCTCCATCAGTCTCTAAGCTTCAGGCTTCAGGGGGAAGTCAGCTTCAGGTTTTTCTATCTCCCCTTTCCCCCCACCGCCTGCTTGCTCGCTGTCTTCCTCTAAAATAAACCAATCTTTTATTTTTTTTTTTTAAGAAAGATATAGCCAGAGTCATCATACTGCCTGACTTTACACTATATTACAAAGCTATAATAATTTAAACAGTACAGTACTGGTATAAAAACAGACACACATATCAATGGAACATTAGAGAGCCCAGAAATAAACCAATGCACATATAGTCAATTTATGAAAAATATATAAAGAACTCATACAACTTAATAATGAAAAAAAACAATCTGATAAAAAACGGGCAATTTTCCCAAAGAAGATGTACAGATGGCTAACAGACACATGAAAAGATACTTAAGATCATTCATTATCAGGGAAATGCATATGAAAACCGCAATGAGACATCATCTCATATCTGTCAGAATGGCTACTATCAAAAAGACAAGAAGGAACAAGTACTGGTGAGAATGTGCAGAAAAAGGAATCTTAGTAACACTGCTGGTGGGAGTGTAAATTAGTACAGCCACACTGGAAAACAGTATGGAGGATCCCCAAAAAACCAAAAATACAAATACCAGCAATTCCCCTTCTGGGTATTTATCCAAGAAACAAAACAAAGCAAAAACACAAATTAGAAAAGATACCCAGATGTCCACGTTCACTCCAGTATTACTTGCAACAGCTAAGATATGGAAACCACCGAAATGTCCATCGGTGAATGAATGGATAAAGAAGATGCTGTCTGCGTAAACAACGGAATACTCAGCCATAACAAAGAAGGAAGTCTTGCCATTTATGATAACGCGGATGGATCTTGAGGGTATTGTGCTGAGTGAAACAACTTGGAGAATGACAAATACCACGTATATCACTATATGTGTAATCTAAAAAGCAAAACAAATAAAACAAAACTCGTAAATGCAGGGAACAGAGTGGTGGTTGCCAGAAAGGAAGGGTGACTGGGGGCGGTGAGCAAAAAGGGAAAAGGGGGTCAAGAGGTACAAAGTTCTGGACATAAAATAGTAAGTCAGGGGATGTAATTACAGCATGATGACTATATTCAAGAATACCATATTGCATATTATGTAACTTTATACGGTAACAGGAGAAACTAGACTTAGTGGTTATCATTTTACAGTGTATACAAATATTCAAACATTGTGTTGTCTACCTGAAACTACTATAATGTTATGTGTCAATTATGTCTCAAGGGAAAAAAATACTGAAATTTCCTCAAAAAAATACCACTGTGGTATTTTTCTCTACCTCCTCTTGAATGACAATAATCTACCCTGAATCTCTTATCTGTATATGTTTTCTTAACAGACTGCTAACTCTTCAAAGACTGACAGAATCTCATCTATTTGCACTAGCATCTTGTACTAACACCACATAAAATATTTTACATATGACAGGAACTTAATGAAGAAACCGACAAACCTAGTACAAAAGTACAGATTTTCTGTGAGCACATAAGGGCTATGTGACAAAGGCGCATGATCAGATTTGTCTGTACAACCTAACCAGATCGCTCCGGCAGGAGAAAGGCAAGGAAGAAACATATCAAATAGAATTTTAATAATTTTACAGTATCATTACCATAGAATGTCACAAACCAAAGTTATTTTTTCCAGAAATATTTAAAATTTTAGTAATCTACACAAAAGTATTCCAAACCCAAGAAAAGGTGAGACTTTAGTTTTCTTACCACACTAAGCATTCTTTCTACTGAAAACTTTGGTATTCAACTAGCAGAAACTAAGAATCCATGTATCCTTTACAATGAAACAATCTGCAGGTCTGTTTATTTTTAAATAAAAATCGATGTGTAAGCATGTAATTGTATGAACAGACTAATTCTCTCATCTGACATACCGAGCATTATATTTTAATAGGCAAACTGGAACTCAACGTTATTTTCATATTCCTAAACTAACAGACCGACATCCGCGGGAGATGCTAAGAACACAGGCATAGGCCCTTCACGTTTCAGAAACTGACATTCAAGGTTTTAGTTATCTTAAGTGCATGTAAAGGTCTGTAACATGAAAGTAATTTGTAATTTTAGGCAATGAATGCTGAGTTTTAGAGATATTAAAAAGTAAAAACCTAATGGGAAGTAAGGTAACTCGGGGAAAGAAACGAAACATAAGAGACTTTGGACTCAGAAACAAACTGAGAATCTTGGCGGGGAAGGGGCAGGGGGATGAGTGACCCTGGTGGTGGGTACTGAGGGCACGTATTGCGTGGAGCACTGGGTGTGGGGCAAAAACAATGACTCTTGGAACACTGAAAATAAATTAATTAATTTTAAAAAGTAAAAATCTATATTGATACTGCTCAGTTTGTTTTTTTTTTTTTAGATTTTATTTATTTGACAGAGAGAGAGATCGCAAGTAGGCAGAGAGGCAGGTAGAGAGAGAGAGAGAGAGAGAGAGAGAGAGAGGAGGAAGCAGGCTCCCTGCTGAGCAGAGAGCCTGATGCGCACCTCGATCCTAGGATCCTGAGATCTTGACCTGAGCTGAAGGCAGAGGCTTTAACCCACTGAGCCACCCAGGCGCCTGATACTGCTCAGTTCTATGAGTCTGCCCCGCACTGCATATTAAAACAAGTCAAGAAATTCACGACTGTTTTATCAAGTGCTCCAGCTAGAATTTCACTTATACAAAGCTCTGGAAATGGTTTCAGATCTGAAATTAAGCATAGCTTAAATTTTCTGCTTTCTTTTATTGCAATTCATGGGAGAAACTATATGCAGGGTGTAAATCTTCATTCTGCCTTTATTTTCTGGCTTGTTTTGTGCCTTGACTTCCTACTCCTTGAAATAATAATACCTAACTTACAGGGCTGCCATTTAGAACTCAAATCGAGATCAGGTAATGGGTAGAGTGCGTAAGATTTTTAAAAACAGGCCATCGGCGGATTATTAAATAAATGTAGATGCTCAGTCAATGGCAGCTACTGAAACATCCATTATTTGCAAGGGTTTCTCGAGGAGTCTGGGGGTAAAAACACTGTCAATGTTGGCCCAATCATCCGTCTCTCTCCTTTGAAGTGGTTCCTTGGGCACAAGTGCCCTGTGCACCTTCCCCTAACGTCTACCGGGATCACCCGCCCTGTTGGTGTTTGCAGACAAGTCCCACACCCAAGCTAGGTGGCCAAAGCACTGGCAGGTGGACCGGTGCTACAAAACAATGCAAGAGAGCGCCCAAACAGAGGACAGAGCAACAAGAGAAATGGGACTGCAGCGGACACTGCAGACAACAGAGAATCGTGCCCTTCTCCTCCCCGGATGCACTGCGGCAGCCAGCCTGGCCGGCCTCTGAGCCTTCGAAGTGACCTGTTCGGCACAATGGGGTGCTCTGGGGCTCAGCTGCACATAAAGAGCCAGGTATACTTTAGAGATTAAAAGATGAACAAGTCTCTCCAATTTCAAATGGAAAGATATGTAGGCAGGAACTGCTCTACTGGTTCAACTCATCTACTTCAAATTAAAAGATGTTGTGGGCAGTAGAGGGAAGAAGCAAAGACTGTTTCCAGGAGTGACTCTCATTCTTACTACCTCCCATAGTCAGGCAATTTTAAAATGATGGGTCAAAGAGGCAACCCCTCTTTGCAAGTGAAAAACTTTGTTTACTTTCTGTGTATCCCCCTGCCCATAATTCCCATCTAACACAGTTGAATATTTAAATTTATGCCTCTTCCCCAGGAACTGGGGCGCTCCCAGTGCCATTTCTGGCAGATGATGAAGACACACGGTTAAATGTCCTCTGAGCAATGTAATGAATGAAGAGCATGGGTTGTAGAGACATTCCATCCTTGACAGATTTACCTTTCTCTCGTGGGGCCTCAGTTTTCTCATATCTATGATATTAATTTCCCCTGATAGTTAAATCAAGAGTCAATTTTTTAAAATTACCAGATAAAAGAACATATTAGAAATAGGTGTGTGTTTTTAACTATCTACTGACACTATCATGACTTCAATACAGTTTATACTGAATGGGGGGGGGGGGTGGAGGATATTTACTATTGTGATTAACACCTGTAACAAGGGCAACATTTTACTGAATGGTTAACTGTGTAGCTAGCACTGTGCTTAACCCATTTCTTTTAATACTCACAATGACCTATGAAATATATTATCCCCATTTTAAAGGTGAATAAAGTCTCAAAAGATTGGGGAAACTGCCTAAAGTCCAAAGCCAGTAACAAATTGCTAATTCATACCCAGAACTATCTGACCCTAAAGACCTATTCTCTCAACTACTTTAGAGTTTCTCTGATAAACAGCAACAAAAAGATGAAGCAATCTGCAGAAGAAACTAAATTTTTTTTTAAATAAACATATAATGTATTATTTGTTTCAGGGGTACAGGTCTGTGACTCATCAGTCTTACACAATTCACTGAACTCACCATAGCACATACTCTCCCCAATGTCCATAACCCAGCCACTCTCCTCCTACCCCCCCTCGCCACCAGCAACCCTCAGTTTGTTTCCTGAGATTAAGAATCTCTCATGGTTTGTCTCCCTCTCTGGTTTCATCCTCTTTCATTTTCCCCTCCCTTCCCCTATGATCCTCTGTCTTGTTTCTCAAATCCCTCCTATCAGTGAGATCATATGATAACTGTCCTTCTCTGACTGACTTACTGCACTTACCATAATACCCTCTAGTTCCATCCATGTCATTGCAAATGACAAGATTTAATTTTTTTTTAAAGATTTTTTTTTTATTTATTTGACAAAGAGAGAGAGATCACAAGTAGGCAAAGAGGCAGGCAGAGAGAGAGGAGGAAGCAGGCTCCCCGCCGAGGCCTTGATACCAGGACCCTGAGATTATGACCTGAGCCAAAGGCAGAGGCTTTAACCCACTGAGCCACCCAGGCGCCCAAGATTTCATTTTTTTGATGGCTGCAGAATATTCCATTCTGCACACACACCCCTTCTTTATACATTCATCTGTTGATACATCTACGCTCTTTCCATAGTTTGGCTATTGTGGATATTGCTGCTATGAACATTGGGGTGCATGTGCCCCTTCAGACCACTACGTTTCTATCTTTGGGGTGAATACCCAAACTAAATAATGTTAAACAAATACGATACCCATTCCGGCAAGCACTAAATTATATTTGACAACTCAACACTCCAATTTTTAAAAATATTTTTATTTTTTTATCTGGCAGAGAGAAACACAGCGAGAGAGGGAACACAAGCAAGGGGAGTGAGAGAGGAAGAAGCAGGCTTCCCGCCGAGCAGGGAGCCCGATGCGGGGCTCAATCCCGGGATTCCAGGATCATGACCTGAGCTGAAGGCAGACGCTTAAGGACTGAGCCACCCTGGCGCCCCTCCAATTGGTCTTTATTTGCCAAACAGAAGTCACAGTTAAGTGGAAAGTTTCTTCTGTGGACTATATTAGATGTAGTTAAAAAGCTGGATGTGAGAATCATCTCTTACCTGTGTTGCCATCTCCACTCTCCATAGATGGTTTACTGGTTTCTGAAGGATTGTTCATTCTTGACTCTGCAATGAATGAGAGGTGAATGAGGTTTTTTAAAACAATGGGGATGTAGTTAGGGAGGCCAAATTGTGGCAAAAGAAAGGTTTAAGAATACCGATTAATGTTACAGTCCTATAGTTCGGAAATAGTGTCAATAGTAAAATATTGGAAATGTAGTAAAAGTTTATCTGAAAGAAATTCAGGATTCCCTTAACCCTGAAGTGATCCACAAAGAAACACTTTCTAAAGAATTTCAACGTTCTTCTAGCAAAGATAACTGAAATCTAACCTGCAAAAAATTACAATGGTGTCTAACACGTAAATGGAATAAATATAATACGAAGCATAAAATACCTTAAAGAAACAAAGCTATGGTCAAGCACCTTACAAAGTAAAACATGGTACTCTCAAGTAAAGTTTCTTTTTCTCATAAGCCTTTGTGTTTGTTAGTTACAACCAAAACAATTCACTGGTGCTCTTCATAAAAGACTGTACAGTAACTCAACCTAACAGAATAAAAAGAAAGCATGTCTGAGAAAAAAAATCTCCTTATTTAATCCCTGGGCAGACAAACTATGTGTCAAAGTAAGAATATGTCAAATTCACATTTCAACCAGAAAACAGTACAAAGAAGCTGCACCACAAGGCATAACAGATGTAGCTAATGATTTCAAAACTGAACCACAACCACGCCCACCTAAAAATACTACCTATCTGATATTCCATATGAACCTCCTGATGTGGGTTTATCTCCTTAAGGGTTATCTCTTTAATGAAAATTTCACAGTAAAAAGTTTTCATCAAGCAATATCAAGTATCCCAGAAGATATACAAGAGACAAGAACAAAGTCTGTTATCTACCACCTTTTTAACAGGGTAAAACCTAAATATACATTTAACACATACCTTATTCTACTTCTACTGTAAACCTAAACTTAGCATATTTGTAATCAAGTTTACTATCAGGCAAGTTCCCCCCTTTCCCCTACTGGGTTAAGAACCATTTAACTATAATTATTAGTTAAGGATCAGTAAACTATATTATATTTTATTTTTTCACTCAAGAGTACATTTTGTCATCTGCTTCAGTGTTTAACCAGGAAACCAAAACCATCATCAGAAGTCCCAACCATGCTGTCCATAGGTGCTTCATCCAAATGCACAAGTCATGAGAGAGAACCAAGAGTCCTCCCCCCATAAATTTCATTTCCAACCTAGAAGCTGTGTGATAGCTTTTCTAATACAGGTTTTGAACCAGATGCTTGTCTTACAGTCTTAAGCAGTTCTTTCATATCTTTGGTTTGTTCTTCAGGTGTTCGAAGGATTCAAGTTTGTTTTTTCTGTGGTCATAAATGAGAGTAGTTCTACAACTTCCTTGCTTCTACTGTACAGAAAAATTTAAATGTCACTGAAAGCATACTAAGGTTTGAAAAGAACAGGTGTACAACTTAGTGAAAATCAGCTTTCTGAATGACTTAACTAAAATCTTATGAAAGTCCACAAAGATCAGAACAAATGTTAATATACCATTAAACATACATTCTGCTCAATGCTTTCTTCAGAAGTGTAAAAAAGAGTGGGACAAATATGAACCAGTGAATATTCATAAAAAGGGTAACATATCTTTTATAAAGAAGTAGGAATAATTCTTAACAAGTCACTAGCCTGTGTTTGTGTAACCAATATCCTAATTGCCATACATCTAAATTAAAAATTATGTCACTAGTAGTGTGTGAATCTTCTAAGCATTCTCTATTGAACTGTTGAGCTATAGAGACATTTAACAAAATTACTTCATACAAACATATGCATGTAAATAAAACAAAACTAACTGTACAACAATGTGAAGACTGTTGAAATGACAGCTAATTACAAATCATGGATACAATTTTTAATTCTAGAATGTAATGCTAAAAATATTTCAAAAAGGTGTTTTTCTCTCCTTTCTTGAGTTCCCAACATAGTAGATGTAAAAGAGTGAATACAAGTAAGTTCTCCTTTGATGTTTGAAGTTTTTTTTTTTTTCCTCTGTGGGCACACTGAGCTGACTGTATAGGAGGCTGATACACAGTCTACAAACTGTTCTCGGACTGAGCTCTTGACATCAGTTTGTTGTTTTAATTGTGGTTTTTACTGTGCTATAGAAATATTACTACTGCCTTGACTTTAGGCCATGCCTTCTGCCTACCAAGGTAGACATTTTCAGAACTATCATTTAATTTTATCCTTAGCAACAATGAAGGAGATGGGGGGGGGGGGTCAAGCCTCAAATTTTCAAGAAAAAAAAAATGACATATAAAATCACTTGCAAAGGTTTTCAACCTAAAGTATCAAAGTCCAGGAGTTTACATCATCTCACTCTCCAGGTGACCAGAGTAACTTAAAGAGGTTTGAAGAATTTTGCATACAAACAGACAAACTGCAGCACAAAATAGAGCCACCAAGAGTCACAGTGTGTCTCAATCTATTTTAAATCTCAGTTACCAAAGACAGTTTATATAATCAAGCCTCACAGCCCTCTCTCCTAACAGGTTTGTTGTTCTACTATAGACAGAACTCTAAATATAGGCTTTCCAGCACTTAAAATTGTTTTCTGAAGAACAGAAATTGATTTCTGTTTTAAATAAAATAGGCTAATATTGGCCAAAATTTGAAAAGTTGATAGTTTCTCAAATCTGGAAACTGATCAACAGTCCTCCTGGAGGAACCGCTGCAAATACCCTCTGCATTAGGACTGACAGAGCTGTTCTGCACTAGGGCTCCCCGTCAGTTTTCACCATGCACTTTTGGTTTTTAGATAAGACATTCACAATACGTATGCAAAACATCTTTATTAATATGTACACATTATTTAGGTACACTTTATACCTTGTTTCAGTTAATTTAGAGTGTTTTCAGAACTACATGAAATGCTCCCAACAGATATTCCCAAAAAGCAAAAATGTACTCTGTTTAAGTTGAATCCCAAATCCACACTATTTACTGAAAATGTCCTCTGAACCAGAAGAGCTAGTGGTAGGGAGGGACCTACAGCAAATTCAAGTATGCTGGTGCCTTGCAAATGCTTTCCTCCTTCTCTACTCAATCCACCTCTCCCCCCCCTCCCCCCAGCTGGTTGCATATGCGATTAAGCATTTCTGCACAGTCCACCCACACGCCATTTCCCTTGTAAAGCTTATCAGAAAACTGCGCTGGTACCCACCTAGAACATAGTCACTGCAGTCCAGCATTGCTGTGAAATCTTCTAGAGGTTCAGACAGTCCAGAGCAAGGAAGAAACAGGTAGCAGTTTGGGGTGGGGGAAAGAAGGTACTACTATTTCTAACAAATCTACGCTATGTTCTTAAGAGAACAAGGGTGGGAGGTGGAAAGTGGATTAGGGGGAGAAGCAAAATACAACTTCAGTTACACCATAGCAATCTTCAACTGAATAAGGAAACTTCAGTTGCTCACAGGAGTTTTAGTCTCTCCTACCAGCTAGGACTGACATTGTCAAGGCAACTGAAGCATGAAAAGTTCCCCTTTTTGTAATAAAATAGAAACAAAGATTGCAGCTGGCAGTTTCCATAATGAAGCTTAATCAGTATGCGTGTGATTAGGGCCTTATGCAAATCTCTCCTCGTTAGCACAGCAGCCAGCACTTTGAAGTCCACGAACAATTCATTTACAGAACACACTGAAAGCACTCCCTGCATAATTTAAATCATTGCATAAATATTTATCAGCCCATTTGCATATTAATTGGCAGTGCATGAAGGGAAAAATTATCTCCTGAGTGCCAGCATAATAATTAGGAGGATAAAATGAGATTTCTTCCAATGGCCTGGCTCCTCGGACCTAACTTGAGATAGTACCGGGGGAGAAGGGAGAGACAGGAGCCGGAGTTCTGTTAAAATGGCACTGAAATGACACGTACAAATTAGAAACAACTCTACAGACTTAAGCACCTTTAATCTTATTCCTGCTGGCAACAATGACTTCAGTAATAAGAGGATTTGCAAAAAGCTTTCTACACAATCCAAATAATCCCAAGGAAACAATTAGCAAGGTAGAAGCAGAACATAGGGCTGTCAAGATGGTGCTGGCCTACTGATAGGGAATTTTCCAAATATTAACATACACTGTCTGGGGAAAGGCCTACTTTAAAACAAGGCAACAATATCAACCCAGAAGCAGTGCAAGAACTATCAAATTATTTTCAAGTGTATGGAAATTCATCATCTGTAAATCGTTTTAGGCTACTAAATTAACAGATTAGATTAGCTGAATGCCACATACTATGCAGTATCCTTCCCCATCAGAATCAAGCTAAAGTAGAAGACAGTTTATTTACAGTATCAACCATCAAAAAATGGGTCATGTGAATTACAGACTTAGTATTTCCAAGTAAATTTCACCTAACGTATATGAAAAAATATGTACTTATACTCTTTACTAGAGTAAAGAATAGAGAATATTTAATTCAAAGTAATAATTCAAAGTAATATTCAATTTAAAGTAAATTTACAAGGTAAGACATCAGTCTAAAACTTTTTAGGCATTATGACAGGAGATTCTACTGTAATCACCACAACCTAGGAGAAGACTTACAAAGATCCCATGAAGTAGGTATTACTACCTTCTTTGTTAAAAAAGAAAAAAAGGAAAAAAGGAAACTGAGGCACAGTGGGCTAAAGCGCTTCACCCAATGGAACACTAATAATCTGGAGTCAGGATTTAAAAACAGATTTTGCTGATATCAACATCTGAGCTCTTGGCTACGATTACACCCTGTGGCCCAGTTGTACACTTACAGAAGTAGCAGCAGATTAAAACAGCCTGTTTTCAGTGTGGTGAGACCACTTATAATTGGTGACAAAGATTTTGTGTTTAAAAGTATGTAGAGATACACAGAGGAGCGCACTAGAACTGTGGGGGAGTTCTCCAGGGTATTATCCCATTAATAACTTTTTATTTAGAACTAGTCTGCAAGCATACCATGTGTCAGATCATTAACAATATGTATTTTTTTTGAAGATTTTTATCCTTTATTTGTCGGGGGGGGGGGGGCACGCAAGCAGGGCAGGTAGCAGCCAGAGGGAGAAGCAAGCTCCTGGCTGAGCAAGTAGCCTGAAAGGGGACTGGATCCCAGGGCCCCAGGATCATGACCTGAGCCGAAGGCAGACACTCAACCGACTCAGCCATCCAGTGTCCCCAAAGTATGTATGTACTTTTTCCCAACATTAAGGTTGAAATTAAATTCAACATGTGTATGTGGAAATGAAAGACTTCTATGGACTTTTAAAAAGATTTCTTTGCAAGTCAATAAATTAGGTAGGAACAGAACCAAAAACCTTTCTTAAGCTTTAGATAAGCACTCTATTTATAGTGCTAGTTCTTCCGTTGTACAGAATCACGAAATCCATATGAGGAGAGAGTTTACAGGGGAGAAATCCAACACTGCCACTCTGTACCGGGGAGACTAGGTTCCTTCCCTTTTTGAACCCTAATTTTCTCATCTGTAAAATGATTGTATCTGGGGTGCCTGGGTGGCTCAGTTGGTTGAGCGACTGCCTTCGGTTCAGGCCATGATCCCGGAGACCCAGGATCGAGCCCCACATCGGGCTCCCTGCTCGGCAGTAAGCCTGTTTCTCCCTCTCTCACTCCCCCTGCTTGTGTTCCCTCTCTGGCTGTGTTTCTCTCTGTCAAATAAATAAAGTCTTTTTTTTTAAAAAAAAGATAATATCTTTTTCACAAGGCTGCTGGGAGGATGAAGGTGCCAGTGCCTCTCAGACAGATCACGGAATGGGGCACGAGGCAGCTGTGCCAGGGGACAGATACCACGACAGGGGACAAATAAGCTACCTTTTTCAAGAGCACCAAGTTTCAATAATAATTCACAACACCTGTAGTAAAATAACCAAGACTATATTTTACAATGAAATATAAAATTCAAATGCGTTCTAAATGCCTTGGACTAGATAAGATGTACTTGGTGAGAAAATACTAGAAGCAATGACGACTGTGACCAGCATAGAGGGGATATCAATATGTTTCCTTCCCTCCTCTTTTGCCTTCATAAAATTTTACATTTACTGCCTGTACTTACTCTAGATGATCTCTGCAACTCACCATCTGCTTTTCATGCTGTATGTAGTAACATTTCTCAACTACCTTCCTTACACCAATGTGGTCTTTCACAAATCAGCTGAGGGCGACTTGAAGCTGCAGCTGGCCCACCACTGCCAACTACGAAGCATCTGCTGGAAGGTATCCCTGCAGGGGCAGGACCCTGGCAGTGTACTAAGCAACCCGCGCTCCCCCGAAGCCCAGAGAGTCCCACAAGGCCTCTGCATAGCAGGGGGGTGACAGCTCACCGGTGGACATAGGCTGCTATCCAAAGAGGGACCCCTGTCCCCTCTAAGGCAGAAGTCATTCATTATCTTCAGTCCAGGAAGAGAAGGAGGGGCACAAGAAGGTGGTGCTGAGATGCAGGCACCTGGAGTAAAACGGGAAGCCTCAAGCATGCAGCCGACTTCAGTACAACGCGAAGGACAAGGAGACTCCCATTTGCTACCCTCAATGTAGGTACTCCACGCACTCTAAGCGGCAGGTTTAAATGGCTGTCCAGAAAGCTGTTCAGGCCTCTACAGACCGGCTGGGGGAGGCTGCCTACCATCTAGCTCTTCCCTGTGCTCCCCCAACCATGGCAACATTAGATCCAAAAGAAGGGAACAGATGGCTTTCTCCACAAATGCTCAAGCAGTCACTTTCTTGGGCCCTCTGTCTGAAATGTCAGATGAAAACTTAACCTAAAAACAATACCCTTCTAAAAAAAGAAATTTCTGGAAAGTTTTATAGGCCTGTCAGGCACTCACACTTCAGCACAAATTAATCCAATTCAACTGCTTTCCTTCAACACCTCATTGAGGAGTTGATTAGTGTGGTAATAACTGTTCCCGCTGGAAAAAGGCCAGTAAATACTCTGATAAAATAAATGCCGTTTAGCTGACCTGTATTTGGGATGGGAGGGAAGGGTTCACAGAAAGCAGAAAACAGGAAATAGGAGCGTACGCAAGTATAAAAAGGAGCTGAAAGCAAAGTTAGAATTCACATCAAAATTATGCTTAAAACTGAGGCTTTTTACAGTTTTTCATTATTATTATTTTAGTAATTTCTACACCCGGTGTGGGGCCTGAACTCATGACCCCGAGATCAAGAGTTACCTGCCCCTTCAACTGAGCAAGTCAGGCACCCCTGAGCCTTTTCTTTACAAAGGGGAAGAAATGCTCTTCCAGGAACCAGAATTCATGGCTAATACTATCTGTATTAGAGTAATTTTTCACTCACGATCGTATGGGCTAGTCTCGGTCTCATTAGAAAGGCAACTGAGGACAAGAACAACTTAACGACAAACTAGATTTTGAAAACACATCTTTTGTGCATGAGTGACCTGAGGCAGACCTGCACTCTACCGACCTCAATTATCGAATTCCAACCCGGTTGGACGCCCAAGGAACTGCCACCTGTGCCCGCTCTCCTGGACTGCCCGCAGAGCCACCCGGGTGGGCTGGGAGGTACAGCCCAGCAACCGCTCCCGGGCACCGCCTGTCTCCGACTCGAGAGGGCTTTTTTTTTTTTTAAATCTCCTGGCTCCACCGCTTTCCAGTCCTAAGCAATCTCAATTGCACGCCAATATCCTTTTTAATCTTCACCTCTTTTCAAAATCTACCACTACTTTAGGCTCCTCACCAGTTTCTTTATAGAAAACAATGACACTGCTTCAGCAGATGCTCAGTAATAAAAATGCTTTATTATTAGCTCAAGGCTTATAAATAGTCATCTTACTAAAAAACTCATCCCAAAACTCATCACCCACAGACAGCCTAAATTAATGTACTAAGGCTCAAATACAAGAGAATGTTCCAGGATCTGGAAATTCCTGCGATCCAGAGCCAAGTGATGGGTATGAGCACCGCCACTACCCCAGGCACTGAGTATCACAGTGTATGTGAATGATGCCCCCTAAGGTTGCTATATGGGATTTCAGTGCTTATGAAAGACAGATTTAAGAAAAGAGAATGCCCGCTATTGATGAAAAGACTTCGATGGGCAAACACCAAGATAGAATCTATTTTCTCATTCTGGCAAATAAGGACTGCCAAATAACAAGAGATCTGAGGGATAATTTTCTTTCCTAAAAACCAAACTGAGGCCTAGAGAACTGACTTGTAGGTGACACTACTAAGTACCAGAGAAAGCAGGGGGAAAAGACATGACAAGGAGGCATGAGAGGAAAATAAGTAAAATAAAATATGCTGAAATTCTTACCCATAAAACGGAGATTTGTAGTTGGTCAATTAAAAAGGTCACCTTAAAATAAATATCATAAACCATTATATACATAACTTAAACACTTCATGTTAAGAGAAAGTACATAAATATGTATTTACTTACTAATCTTTTGATGGGACCAAAGCCACTGCTTTAAAATTTGAATCCACTCATTTGAATTTCCTCTTCTTTTCTGCATAAATTGTATCCTTAATACTTTAATATTTCCAGTTTCAATTTCTTGAGCTTTGTTTTTCAAGCTTTTCATATTTTACATAATATTAAGAATATAAAAAAATCAAGAAGAATTTCATGAAACAATGCTCCTTCCTAGATGTAATGCAATCTGACGTATATATATGAAAAATATAAAAATTGATGATTTCAACCTACTAAATTGACTTCACGACCCACAGATTGGGGAAACTGCTCTAAAAGTAAGACAAGAAGTTGGGGTGTTTGGGTGGCCCAGTCAGTTAAGCAGCCGACTCTTGGTTTCAGCTCAGGTTATGACCTCAGGGTCCTGGGATTGAGCCCTGCATCGTTCTCCACGCTCAGGGAGGGTCTGCTTGAGGATTCTCTTTCTCCCTTGCCCTGTGCTCCTCCACCCCCTTGCGTACACACTATCTCTCTAAAATAAATAAACAA
Organism: Spilogale gracilis; assembly: GCA_004023965.1. NCBI lineage: Eukaryota > Metazoa > Chordata > Mammalia > Carnivora > Mephitidae > Spilogale > Spilogale gracilis. Next base: position 68,664 of record PITA01000955.1, read on the forward strand.
ACCTTTAAAAGAAAAAGGTAAGAACTTAAAAGACAGCAAGCACTCTGAGTACAGAATCTTTTTCTTTTTTTTTAAAGAATAATTTATCCCTAATATTTTACAGCTTTTTTTTCACAACTAATTCAGCCGTATTTTTAGTAATTATCCTTTATCTACTCTTTTCAAAATATTCAACTGAAGTTTTCACAGAAACGTCATCCCTTCCTTTTCTTTTCCTTGGTTCATATAATGATTTAAAATCGCCTAACTCCCAACTCAAATCAGAAGGACAACTGGACGGAACAGGTTTGGGAGCTCAAACAGGTGACGATGGTGTTGGCCAGCCAGGTCTACCGGGAGCCGCAGCCACGCGGACAGACTGGAGAGCGAGTTCAGCACTGGGCGGGGTGCAGGCAGACCCTGGGTGTCAGGCGGGAACCCTGGAGGCAGCGGCTCATCTAGGGAGTCCAGGGAGTGCCGGTCTGTTAAGAAGCTACCCAGCTAGGGAGCAGCTGGTATGAAGTGAAGGGGCTGGTGCTTTGGCTCTTTTCCTTAACTTGTGCCAACCTCTGTTACTACAGCCACGTACGGAGCTCACCCACGGCTCGGTCTAACCCTCGGGCATCCTTTAGTAAACGTATCATGAGAATGCAATCCTGAATTTCTCAGTTGTAAAGTTTAAATTTCGCATAGCTCTACTGCAGTTTTACCATCATACTCCATGTACCTGCCTGGCCTATCTTATCATCCTGTTTCTTCGACTCTATAACTGTCTTCTCTTTGTTCTAGTTTAAGGAGCTTTTTTGCCAAGTCACCGAGTGCGTGCACGAGCACTTTCCACACGCATTTACTGGGTGCTGCCAGCCAGTGGGGTAGGAACTGGGGACACAAGGCTGAGCCGCAGAATGCTCACAACGGAACAGAAAGAAATATTAAACAATCATCCCAGACACAATCATCAGGTATGAAAATTTCATGGAGTAAAAGAACAGGTGACTATACAGCTTTGACACAAACCTACAGTCCGTCTGGACATCTTTGACTAATTTTACAGCTCTCCTACTTTAACAACTGCAGTGTGACTTGTTCTCTGATTCCATTTCTTAAATCCATGAAACATAGGCCTTTATTTTATTATGTTTTATGTGAAACCACATGCTGTTTCAATGATTCCCATTCATCCCTCTGAACTATTAGGTTTCATCTAATGATATTGGTGATTAGCGTCCCTCTACGTCTCTCTTACTCTCAGGTTTCACCAATCTGTGTAAAAATAACACGGGTAACAAGTATCCCAGAGTCTGTGTGAGACATAAAATTTAAAGACACATTCCTCCACTCAACTAATTCAAGTGTTCTTCTGACTAATCAGATGTTACTAATACATTTTCATATCAACCGTATAGTAGCAGTCCTTCCAAAAATGTTTACTGACTCCCAACTGTCTACAGTATCTTTCTTCCCTGGATCAACTCATGAAAAGTCTACCTCCCTAACCTATGAAGACAGGTTCAGAAGTGATGACCTCAGGTCTTCCTTTATTCCTCTCCTTGTCAGGGAACTATTTGTTTCTCCAAAATCCTATGGCAAAAATGACAGTATCGCTCTCTCTTGTTTGAAATAGTTAGAAATTCGTAAAAATCTGTAAATTTCCCCACCGGTTACATCTTACAATATGCTATCAAATCCAGGCCAACGACACTGGTATAAAGGGTATGTAGAGTTCTATGTCATTTTACTGTCACATGTGTAGGTAGACCACATAATCACCACTGCAATTATAGTACAGAACCATTTCGTCACAGAGAATTCCCTCCCGTCCCGTAAGATGGGTGTATTCATTCCTTCCCTTTTGGCTATTCTGAATGCTTGACAGCCAGTAATCTGTCACCCATCCTCATAACTTTGTCATTTTGAGAATATTAAACAAATGGAATCATATAGCATATGACCATTTCAGGTGGGCATATTTTATTCAACATAACACCCTTCAGATCTAATCAAGTTGTCCTGGGTATCGGCAGTTCATTCCTTTTTCCTCCTATAGTATGGACGTACAATCATCTGTTTAATCATTCGCCTACTGAAAGACTTTCAGTTGTTTCCAGTTTGGAGTTACTACCAAAGAAGTGCTGCAAGCATTCATATTTGGGGTGTACACTGGATCACAAGCTCCACACCGGGAGACGATACTTGCAACGGACCCATCTGGTAAAGGACTTTCATCTATAATCTATAAAGCATATTCATGTACATATTTTTATGCGGTCAAATTTTTATTTCTCTGGGATAAGTGCACAGAAGTGATACTGCTGGGTCACATCGTTAAGTGTATATTTAGTTTTTAAAGAAATTTCCAAATATTTTCCAGAATGGCCGTACCATTTTAGATTCCCACAATGTAGGAGAGATCCAGTTTCTCTCTATACCAGTATTTGATAGTTATTTTTCATTGTAGCTGTTCTAACAGGTATGTGGTGACATCTCACAATGGTCTCAATCTCTATTTCCCCAATGGCTAGTAATGCAGAACATATGTTCACATGCTTATTAACTTATCATCTGTATACCCTCTTCAGTGACATGTCTGTTCCATTCTTTCAGATTTTTCTAAAACTCCACAGGCTTGCATATAGCGGACACGTGCTGCCTCAGGGACAGGCATATAAGGCCGTGACTCGACCACCGGATAGTGTGCTACGCTCCCTACCAGCATAGCTACCATCCGGCACCACTCAACGCTACTACAGTAGTGCTGACTGTGTGCCCTGGGCTGAGTCTTTTATTCCTGAGATTTGTTCATTCCATAACTGGAAGTCTGTGTCTCTCACTCCCCTTTACCCATTTTGCCTATTCCCCCCACGCCCTCCCCTCTGTTAACCATCAGTTTTTTCCTACATTTATAGGTCTGATTCTGCTTTTTGTTTCTTAGATTCCACATATAAGTGAAATCACATGGTATCTGTCTTTCTTTGACTTATTTCACTTAGCATAGCACCTTCTAGGTTCGTCCATGTTTTCACAAGTGGCAAGATCTCGTCCTTTTTTATGGCTGAGCAGTATTTCATTGTGTGTACATATACCACATCTTCCTTATCCATTATCAGTGGATATCTGGGCTGCTTCCACACCCTGGCTATTATAAGTAATGCTGCAATAAATATAGGGATTCATGTATCTCTCTGAATTAGTGCTTTTCTTTTCTTTGGGTAAATACACAGTCATGGAATTACTAGAGCAAATGGTAATTATATTTTTAATTTCTGAGGAACCTCCATACTGACTTCTGCAGTGGTTGCATCAATTTACATTCCCACGAGAGTGTATAAGCGTCCCTTTTTCTCCAGGACTGACTTTGGAGAGCTCTTTATACATAGTAGATAACAGCCCTTTATCAGATATGTGCTTTGCAAATATTTTCTCCCACTGTGGAGCTTGCCTTTTCATCCTCTTAATGCACATAATAAAATATTTTAATTTTGATAAAATCTAATTCATCAATTTTTTTTATTTTGTGGGCTGTATGTCTGGTGTCATGTATTTTGGGATTTTTCTTTTTTTTTTTTTTTTACGATTTTTAAGTCATCTCTACTCCCAACAAGGCGTTTGAACTTACAAGCCCAAGATCAAGAGCAGATGCTCTATTGGCTGAAGTAGCCAGTTGTCCCTCTGGTGTCATGTCTAAGAACTATTCACCAAGTCCTATGTCCTAGAGGTTTTCTTCTTTGTTTTTTTCCCTCGTGTCAAGATTAAGGTTTTTTGGGGTTTTGTGTTTGTTTTTCTTCCCTTTTTGAATCATTTGTCAAAAAGATTTTCCTTCCTGTTTGCTCCAACTGTTTTTGTACCTTAGTCACAAATTTCTCGTTTATACCTGTATAGAACTATTTTTGGGTTTTGTATTTCGTTCCAATTATTAATGTGTCATTTTCTCCACCAATATCCTCAGGCTTGATTCCTGCAACTATATGAAATTAAAGAAACTGATTTTTTCTACTTTCTTCTTTTTCAAAATTTTGCTAGCTATTTTAATTCCTTTGCATTCCTATATTAATTTTAGAATAATCTTGTCTCTTAAAAATCATAGTTGGTGGGGCGCCTGGGTGGCTCAGTCATTAAGCCATTGCCTTCGGCTCAGGTCATGATCCTGGAGTCCCGGGATCGAGCCCCGCATCGGGCTGCCTGCTCAGCGGGAAGCCTGCTTCTCCCTCCCCCTGCTTGTGTTCCCTCTCTAGTTATGTTTCTGTCAAATAAATAAAAAATCTTAAAAAAGAAAATCATAGGTGGATTCTGATAGGAATTGCATTAAACCTATATATCAATTTGGGTAGGAGTGAGCTTTCCTATGTTGACTCTTCTAACACACAAACACAGTCGTAGTTCTCCATTTCTCTATGTATTCCTTGATTTCTCCCACCAGCATTTTGTAGGCTTGGGTACACAAGTCCTAAATACATTCTGTTGATTTAAAACTACATATTTCATTTCTTTAGCCATTCTTTTAGAGTAGGTCTACTGGAGATGAATGCTTTGTTTTCCTTCGTTTCAGAATGTCTTAATTTCCCCTTCATTCCTGAAGGATATTTTTGATGAATACAGAAGACGGTGTTTTTAACTCTTTCTCAACACTTGAAAAATGTTACACCATGCCTGTTGGCCTCCATAGTTTCTGAGGAGAAATCCACTATCACTGGAATTGTTTTTCTCCGCAGGGAAAGGGGTCATTTCTCTCTCATTCTTCTCAGGACTTTTCCTTTGTCTTCAGTTTTCTTCAACATTTTATTATAACTTCTTTGGGTTTATATTGTTTAGAACTTGCTCAGATTCTGGAATCTGTAGGTTTGTGTCTTCTGACAAGTTTGGGAAGTTTTCAGCCAGTCTTTCTGCAAGGACTTTTCAGCCCAGCCCCCTTTCTCTTCTCCTCCTCTGTGATCTTTCTGTCATAGTCCCACATGTCCCTGTGGCTCTGTTCACTTACTGTTCTATTTTCTCCTTCTTGTTCAAACTGGGTGATTTCTACTGTTCTATGTTCCAGTTCACTCTGTCCCCTCTATTCTGTTGTGAACCCATCCAGTGAGTTTTTGTTTCAGTTACTGTTGTTTTCAGTTCTAAAATTTCCATTTAGTTCTTTATATTTTCTGTATTTTTACAGAGGCTTTTTGTTTCTAGGCTGAAACTTTGTATTTTATTTTTTCCTTTCCTTCTTTTTACTGTTTTGTTGAAGAGATTAGTAGTGGAAGTGCTTTAAGAATTATGGGATTATGCGGAAAAGACACAAGAGCAAGTTTGAAAGGCCCTCCCAGTGACCAAACTTTGGGCACTGTGACAAAATAAATCAGAACCAGAAATGGTAACCATTACTGGGGTGCCTGGGTGGCTCAGTCAGTTACGCGCTCGGCTCAGGTCATCTCAGGGTCCTGGGATCAAGCCCCATGTCCCAGGCCCACTCAGCAGGGAGTCTGCTTTTCCCTCTGCCCTGCCACCCCTGCTCGTGCTCACACACACTCTCTCTCTCTCACGTAAGTAAATAAAACTCTTTAAAAAAGTGTAACTATTACTCATAGGAATTCATATTGATATAAATAAACAGGGAGAAGAGAAAGTTCTCCCCATGGAATGCCGAATAATAAATTCAGAAAGAGCAGAGAGTCAACATTTGGAAACCATCATCATAAGTTCAGTCAGAATGCTCTAATGGGCAAAAATCTGATGATGAAAATGTAGTTTCCCTACAAAATATCAAGCAATTACAAAGGGAAGACGCAGCTGTCCGGAGGCGAAGGCTGGTAAGCATCACCTTAACCAAGTGATCAGTTAAAGGTCACTGGTCAAGGGACAAATCAAAATGGTGCACCACCAGCAAAGATGAAGTGAGAACACAACATCACTTCTGTGATATTCCTGCCACAGAGTTATCACCTGAATCTAATCATGGGGAACGATCAGATAAACACAAATTCAGGGGTGCCTGGGGGGCTCAGTTGGTTAAGCCTCTGCCTTTGGCTCAGGTCATGATCCCAGGGTCCTGGGATCAAGTTCCAGAGTTAGGCTCCCTGCTCAGTGGGGAGCCTGCTTCTCCCTCTGCCTGCCGTTCTTCCCTGATTATGCTCCCTCTCTGACAAACAGATAAAATCTTAAAAAAAAAAAAAAAGAAAAGGAAACCACACACACAAATTCAAAGACATTCCACAAAATATATTTTTCCAAAGTGTCACAGTCTTGAAAATCAAGGAAAGACGAAGGAACTATGGTTGAAGAATACTCAAGAGATAGGATAATTACATACTATATAAGATCCTGGATCAGGCACTTTTACCATGAAGGGCATTTCTGGGACAACTTACCAAATTGGAATCAGGTCTATGGATTAGTTGATAGGAAAGTGATACTGCTCATTTCCTGCATTTTATGTTTGTATTGTGGCTATGCAGCAGAATGTCCTTATTTATAGGATTATTCACTAAAGTCTTGGGAGTGTTTTAAAATCAAAATAAAACAATAACAAAGAAAAAAAGAAAAAAAAGGTGGTGGGGAGAAACTCAATAAACTACCAGTGTTTTATTATTATTCCAGTAGAACCCTGCCTTCCCCATCCTTCACAAGTCTCTGACTGCAAAGTGCACACGAACATTGACAACACCACAATTCTTACAGAATCATGAAATGCACAGATTATCTATGGTCAGAGTGCACTTGAAGCACTTTAAACAGTATTCTGACGGACATCTGGCAATATGGAGGAAGAGTCCACATCTTAAGGCTTCACACTGCATGAATGAACGTTCAGATTTAAACTCATATGTGAGCACTGAGAATTGAACCACCTTCCCACAGCTGGTCACATAGCACATACCAAAAAAAGAGCTTAAAACCTATCACAACCCAAAATTATAGTAAATACTTTATTTAAACATTATATTTACTTTAGAGAGAGTAAAAGACAGAGATAAAGAGAGAGAGAGAGCATGAGCAGGGCAGAGGGAGAGAGAGAAGCAGACTCCCAGCTGAGCAAGGAGCCCAATAAGGGGCTTGAACCCATGGACTGAGCCGAAGGCAGCCGCTTAACTGACTGAGCCACCCAGGCGTCCCTCTATTAAGTATTTTAGAAACTCAGAAGGTTTTAAATAAAATCCACCCAGACAAAAGGCATTATCAGTAAATAATTTTTTTTTTAAGATTTTATTTATTTGACAGAGAGAAACACAGCCAGAGAGGGAACACAAGCAGGGGGAGTGAGAGAGGGAGAGGCAGGCTTCCCGCCGAGCAGGGAGCCCGATGTGGGACTCGATCCCGGGTCTCTGGGATCATGACCTGAGCCAAAGGCAGTCGCCCAACCAACTGAGCCACCAAGGCGCCCCAAGTAAATAAATTTTAAATGTGATATTATACATATCTATTTTTACATGCCTTTAAAATTTACTACTTTACCGGCATGACAATGTGATATGTCTAACGTTCCTACTTGGGAAGTGTTGACTGAAAGACTTACTATCTGTTATGGGTTGAATTGTGTTCCCCAAAAGATGAGTGTGACTTTACTTGAAAATAGGTATTTGCTCGCAAATGATCGAGTTCAGAGGAGGCCAACAGGCTGGGCTCCAATCCAACACTACTGATGTCCTTAGGGGAAATCTGGACACAGAGGCAAGATAAGAAGGAAGACATAAACAGATTCTCCCTCACCACCTTCAGAAGGAACCAACCTTGCTAATACTGTAATCTTGAATTTCTAGTCTCCAGAATTATGAGGTAAGAAACTTGTTTAAGCTACCCGGTTTCCTGTACTTTGCTATGGCATCCCTAGGAAACTGAACACAACATCTGAACCTTAAATTTCCTTATCTCAGAAATGAAGTTTATGCTATCACCCACATTTGTTCTTAATGTGAGAATATAAATTATTTTGAAAATAACCAAGAATTATGAAAATGATGATGGTATTATTATGCTCTTGACAATTTAATAAATACCACTGTCGAGATTTTTTTCCTGTTATAAAAAAAATTTAAGTGATATTCTTGAACATTTCTATTTTTTTTTCCCTTTTTTTTTCCATTTCTATGTTTTTTAACCGACTTTTAATCCATGGGCCACCAAATCACCTTTGCTGTACATGGTAAGATCAGTCTTAATAATGTTATCATTACCTGAACATGGCCGATTTCTGCTTTTTTTTCCTCATGCTTTAACCTTTAAATAATATTTAAAAGTATAATTTTTCTCTTTTGCAATCTTTTTTGAAAATCCACTTTACTGAATTATATTTGACATACAAAAAGCTGTCCTTATTCAATGTATACAACTTGGTAAGTTTAGAGGTAAGTATACCCCTCTGAGCAGCCAAACAAGGCCATAAGCTCTTCATCATCTCCAAAAGTTTCCTCCCCTCCTTTTTCTTCATTAAAAACTTTTTTGCATGTGTGTGGCAAGAGTACTTAACCTAAGATCTACCCTTTACGCAAAATTTTAAGTATTATAGTACAGTACTGTTAACTATAGTTTTCTGAACATTTAAAACTTGACACCTGCCCCCCCAAAACCCAAAAGCAAACAAATAAGCAAACCCCAGAAAACTGACGCCCTTCTGGTCACAAAAGCACCAAAACAGCAATCCCAGGTGGTTGTGATTCCAAGCACTGGAAACCACCAAGAGCATTTGGTGCTGTCAAAAGCAAATGATGAAAGAATACGGTGGATTAACAGTGATCATCCAGACAAAAACAAGGCCTACTTTTGTACAAAGTACTTCTTCTCTTTGCTCTACTTCCTGTACTTCTACACTTCTACTAAAAATGTGCCTAGTAGATGCCCAACAGCGTAGGAATTCAATACACACTCGCCCCCCCAGCCCTGCCTCACCTCCTTCCCTTCTACTCAGATGATGAGTAGCTTCAAGTAATATAATGGAGGTAAGTGACTTTGGAATCGTCTCACAACATCGTAGTATCAATAAGTTTCATACCACTTTTGCAAGCTCCAGTCAGTAAGAAAGAATTTAATTAAAAAAACAATAAAATTTGCCAATGTAGCTCACCTTTTATCCAGTTCTAACGTATGACTGCCCAAAGTAGAAAGATGGCAGGTAATCTAATGTACATTTCTCATTTTGGATGGTACAGATTAAAATGCACATAAATTACATTTCTTTGCTGTAAGTTCTCCACACTACCAGAAATAAAACAGTTGCCTGACATGAGCTACTAATACAATGTATTTTTAGTATGTCATCGCCTACATTCTAAGCATTTCCACCCTCCTCTGGCCAGGCAGGTGATGGTGGGTGGTAAATCAGTGGAAGATTCATGGGGAAAGGTGAGTTTCAGGGACTGAGTCAGGTTTTAAGGCAAAGATACACCTGGTCTGGGCAAACTTGGGTATTCTGGGTACTTTACTAAAGAAGAAGGAATTTTCTTGGTACTTTCATCATTACCATTTCATTTAAGGTAACAGGCTTTTATTTATCCCTAAGCCAGTCAGACACTTGAAATGCATTAATTTTTGAATGATACTCCTTGCTGTAACATTGATTTCTTTCACTAACATTTAACTAATTTTGAAAGGTCTTAAAAATACTTTAGAAAAATAATCATTACTTGTTGATTAACCATAGTAAGTAAAAACACGGAGACAAATGCTGTCACAGGAAATATGTTTTGACTTGCTCCAGTTAGTTTAGTTTATGCATATGTTTGAAATATACAAATATCTTATAAACACCATTATTTTTTATTTTTTATATATATAGTTTAAAGATTTTATTTATTTGACAGAGAGAAACACAGCCAGAGAGGGAACACAAGCAGGGCAAGTGAGAGAGGGCGAAGCAGGCCTCCTGCCGAGTAGGGAGCCCAATGCGGGGCTCAATCCCGGGTCTCCGGGATTATGACTTGAGCCGAAGGCAGTCACTTAACCAACTGAGCCACCCAGGTGCCCCAGCACCATTCTTTTTTAGAGGGAGTATAAGACCTATACCTTTAAATGACATTATAAAAAGAGCTAATATGATTCTTATAGTTAAAATCATTACAGAGGAAGACATGGTTTCTTTGCACTACCTCAATATGTTCCTAAAATACTCAGATTTTTGGATGCGTGAATTATGAGAGAAACTTATTCTATAATCAGTAACAGTTAACACGTGATAGGTTGGCTTTATGATTCAGTTTTAATTCGAAAAATCAACAGGCTTCACAGCCTAGTAATGCGCTCTAAAGTCAGAGAGAACCGGGTTTTAAACTCCACTTCTAACATCCGAAGTTACAGCACTCTATTTGAAAGCCTCAGTTTCCTCTTCTGCGAAACAGGTCCAAAATAATGCCCAAGGGTTCACCTCAGGCTTAAATAAAGTGTATCTAAAAGTTTTAATGGTACCGAGTAGCTAATTAATGGCTGTCAGTACTATTGGTAATAAAGTATTTCATGTAGCATAGATAAATCGATTTTGTCTTCTCTGTTCCAACATTAACATTTTAAATTATACAAAAAACCCATATGAAATGTCACTATGGTTTGTTTACTCTCTTAGGCATGTTAATTCTTATTTAAGGTGCTTAAAAAAATAAGAATTTTTAAAAGGCTCTAGAGTAGGAATCAAAATATGTAGCCTCTGATCTAAATTCTGAGCTCAGCTCTCCACTGGCTAGCTGAACTTTCTTAAGCAAGTTACTTGATCTCTCTAATCTTCACTTAGGTCATCTGTAAAATGGAAAAATGTAGGTTTAATATTCTGATTACTAGATTAATTTTGCAAAACTATCATTTACAAAGTACTATTAGACCGCCACATAAGGATTATTGCTAATGTTATATTATCCAAATAAAAACTTCATAATAATATTTATGTACCCGACCTTGCATTAACTTCACTACTTTTTCCAAAAACAAACAAACACCCCTCCCACCCCCAAAACAAAAACAAAACACCCAGCAGAACCTAGAACCTAATCTAAGTAAGAGGGCCAATCCTCAACTATTTCTGTTGCTGGCTAGGACACAGGCATTCTAAGCACGACTCCATCACATCAATAAATACCAAACAAATTTCAGAGCTAATATCATATATATATATGATAAGTCATTTTTATAGTCATTCCACAAAATTAAAAGCAATCATCATAAACACCTGGATTTATCAGAGGCTACTAAATTAATAGCTTTTATGAGCAGAAAATATTTACCAGGTATAGAAAGACTGCATTCTTTCTTTGAATTGATTCATTGAAAACTGAGAGTAGTTTGGTAATTAAAAAGGCAGGAAAGCTCTTCTTACTTTTCCAGTCTATGAATACAAAAAGAGAAAAAGGCAAAACTGAGTAAACTGTATAAAATAACCTAACACTTTAAGAGGAACAATTATACACAGTGGGGAACAGTGGCCTACCCATCAGGGTATATTCAGCTGCCTAAACATAAAATGATGGAGGCAGGCACCACCCCTGTGCCTACTTCCTCATCCACAACGTAGGGGTACTAGGACCTGCCCTTACCTCAGAACACAGAGGTGAATTAGAAGATTCTTGGAACATGTATTACAAGGTGCTGCTCTTTCATAAAGCTGAATAAAATAGCCTACTTACTTTTTTCTTTAAAGAGTATATTTCACTAATAAAATCCAATGTTACCTCCTGAATTTACAAGCACCTACTTCAACTGGCTTTATATATACACACAGCCACATACTATCTACACCTAGACAAGGTAGACAATACATACACATACATGCTCACGGGTGACAGATCAATATAGAGTGCTGTCACCGTAACATATTCTGAAAAAGGTAGAGAATTACATTTTGTCTCTAGAAAACAAGAAATACTTGGCATATACAAGTATGGAAATTCACCGTCACTGGTTGACCACCACACTCTTTGCCAGGAAATCTTAGAATTCTGACCAGAAGAAGTTCAAGCAGCCTTAACCAAGGAAGACAAGCCGGTGCGCACGTGCTGACTCTTACCTGCCAGATAGGCATACTCTACAGCCATGTTTGAATTAGCATAACTAATTAGTATAACTAGTATAAATTAGTATAACTGAGTAGTGTAACTTATTAATGAAAAGCATCTAAGTTTTATATAACTGTGCTCTGTAATTCTGTCCATATAATTTTCTTTTATACATTTAGTGATAGTCCTAACCATTTATGAAACTCTGAAACAAGGCCTAAGTTCAATGGTGCAAACAAAATCAAATATGGAAATAATTCAAGCTGCCTTTTTGTTTTTAAGTTACTTTTGTGAGAGAAGGGGTTCACAGTAGCTCATAACACTTGAGATCAACACAAAATTCTGTCATAATTCTGCAACTGTGGTCAAAAACTAAGACATTTTATTACATTATGCAACTGGAAAGAAACTAAACTCTTTCCTTCTTGAAAAAGAGTCTGATCTACATGCACTTTAAATTCTTTTTTTTTTTTTTTAAAGATTTTATTTATTTGACAGAGAGAAACAGCCAGAGAGGCAACACAAGCAGGGGGAGTGAGAGAGGGAGAAGCAGGCTTCCCGCCGAGCAGGGAGCCCAAAGTGCTGCTCGATCCCAGGTCTCCAGGATCATGACCTGAGCCAAAGGCAGAGGTTTAGCCAACTGAGCCACCCAGGTGCCCCTGCACTTTAAATTCTTTAAGAGAATTTTAAAATCATAAAGTTATTTAATTAACGATATATATTAGGACATATAAAAGGATATTCCTAAAACAAAAACAAAACACAATGAGACAAAGAAATACAGAGAACAAATACAAGCTTTAGCATACCCGCAAAGCCCTCCAGAAACATGAACTATAATGAATAAGGAAAACCCACCCAACTCTTCCTCTTTAGACCAATATGATGGCTACAAAGGGCAAGCTCTTTCTGGCTGTCCACTGACACATCTACAGACCTTTTACTCTTTTGAAATTTCCCCAACTTAATTGGATGCAAATAAGCCAGGTGTGGTCCTTACAACAGTAATCTCACTCACCCCCAGTGAGTTTCCATAGAAACACACACAGATGGCAATAGCAAAGGGGCTCTACTGGCCTCAGACTGGTTTGAAGTTTCAATACTCACTGAGTGAAATAACAATTAAGGTATCTTAGTAAAGAATAAATAGGAAAAAATCCTATTTTGGGGATCATCAAGTAAAATAACGATAAGTATCTTCATCTACAGCATTAAGTGGCTTACAGCCCAGCAGCAATAATCGATGCATCTGTGGAAAGCTGAGAGATGTCAATTACCCCAAGGTAACTACTCTTTTACTAAAAAAATATACTTTAATAGAGTTTTCCCAGGGTGCCTGGGTGACTCAGTCATTAAACGTCTGCCTTGGGCTGCGGTCTTGATTCCAGAGTCCCGGGATCGAGTCCTGCCTCGGGCTTCCTGGTTGGCAGGAAGCCTGCTTCTCCCTCTCTCACTCCCCCTGCTTGTGTTCCTCTCTAGCGGTGTTTCTCTCTGTCGAATAAATAAAATCTTTAAAGAAAAAAAAAAAAAAAAGACAGAGTATTCCCTGTGGGTCACTTAATATAAACAGCCAACAACCAGAGAGAGAAAAACACTACAAAGTCTAATCTAAACAGTAGTAAATGCCATGCATCTTTTCCTTAAACATCTTTATGTTTAATAAAATGCTTTTATTAAACATAAATGTTTTCACGACAGGGATTCTCAAAGGGCAGTATCTGGATCAGCATCATCAGTATCATCTGGGAAGTTACCAGAAATGTAAATTCTCAGGCCCCAGACTAAACCTACTGAATCAGAAACTCTGGGGGTTGGAGGCACAGCAGTCGGTTTTTTCACAAACCCTCTAGATTCTGATGCATAATAAAGCTCAAGAACCACTGATTTACAATGTCAAACCTCAGAGAAGACCGATCTATGAAACAGAAAATGCAGAAATTCGCTCCTTGGAACTAAGTGAAGCCTAGCAATAAAGTGTAAAGTAGAGCTCACTGGCTCCTGAATTGAGTCCGCTGGCTAGTAACGCACTGCCTAAAATATATCCAGAGATTAGCATTATTTCATGTTGTCTATCCATGAGACACAAGTCAAGCATAAGAAAAAAATTATACTGTCTGCTCATGATTACTCAAGGAGAGGAGGGTCCTTGCACATAAAATACTCAATCCGGGGCACCTGGGTGGCTCAGTTGGTTAAGCAACTGCTTTTGGCTCAGGTCATGATCCTGGAGACCCCGGATCGAGCCCCACATCGGGCTTCCTGCTCGGTGGGAAGCCTGCTTCTCCCTCTTTCAGTCCCTCTGCTTGTGTTCCCTCTCTAGCTGTGTTTCTCTCTGTCAAATAAATAAATAAAATCTTTAAAAATAATAAAATAAAATAAAATACTCAATCCACTACCATTCATTGTTCATTACCAATCACAACCTGTTTCTAATCATTGAGGTCTTCAGACACAGGGTAGCAAATCTTACCATTTATTTCTTTATAATAAAAGAATAATTTTTCTAAGATACCTAACATGTAGGTAGAGATAAGTCTTAAGTTCCTATTACTTGTAAGAACTTAAAGTAGTAGTTCACTACTTCTAAGAACTTCCAAAAAAAAAAAAAATCATACAAGAATGCAGTTCTTCCTTAGTATCTAACTCGTTAGATACTTCATGCACTATAAAATACACATTTCATTTTTCCTTCAACTTCAGTACATCATTTATAATTCCTTCTCTATTTCCTTTAAGATAATGGGCAGCACTTCAAAGAAACACCGTGTTAGTGACATTAAAGTGACCAGAGACAGAGAGAAAATCACTGGGTAAATGAAATATGAAATATGCTGTTAGGACTAATGAAATAAAGGCAAATGAACAGTTTTCTGTAGCTCATAATTAAAAATAAATACAAAATAAGTTTAAGTAGAAGACTGATTCACAGGCTCCTCGTTCTAACTGTTGAATGCTGGTATTGCTTAGGGTCTGTCCTCAGTCCCCTCTCACTATACCAGTGATTGCCAAAGTATTGTCTTTGTGCTACTACTGGGCCAGAACTGATCCCAAGATGCTAATTATTGATTGTTTAAAAAATTTTTTATTATTGAAGTATAGTTGGCATACAATGTTATGTTTCAGGGTCCAACACAGTAGCTAGCAACCCCATACCTCACACAGTACTCGCCATGAAAAGGATGGTTACACCCACCCCCATACATAGTATGGGACTATTATGGACAATAGTCCTTACGCTGTAATTTTCATCCCCATGATTTATTTATTTCAGCACTTAAGTTTGTACCTCTTAATCCCTTTCACCTATTTTGCCCATCCCCACAGCTCCCTCCACTCTGGCAACCACCAATTTGTAGTGTGTATTTATGAATATGTTTCTGTTTTTTGTCTGTTCCTTTGTTTTGTTTTTAAGATTTCATATATAAGTGAAATCACATGGTATTTTGTCTTTCTCTGACTTATTTCCCTAGCATAATACCACCCGCATGTTGTTACAAAGGGTGAGATTTTTTTTTAAGGCTGAATAATCTTCCAGGTGTGTGTGTGTGTGTGTGTGTGTGTGTGTGTGTGTGTGTGTAATCTTGGCTACTGTAAATAATGCTGCAACAAAGGGGTGAATACATCTTTTCTAATTAGTGTTTTCAGTTTCTTTGGGTAAATACCTAGTTGTGGAATTACTGAATCATACAGTATTTCTATTTGTAATGTTTTGAGGCGCACCTCTATACTGATTTTCATAGTGGTTACTAATTCCATTCATTCTGAGGTCTCACTCTGGAGTACAGTAATAGCACAAGCTGACTGCCACGCCAACTCTCCCCATTTGGAAATGAACAAGGTTGTTTATTTGCAAATGATCTCAGCTCAAGGGAAAAATCTGAATGATCAATCCCAGTAACTGACTTGTTCAGGAACAGACCGTAATCCAGAGCACTACTCAATTCTAGCCAATGAAATCGAGGACGGATCTCCTGGACCTTTCTGGGACAATTAGTCTCATTTTTAATAGAAAATAAGTAGCTACTCTATTCTCTAGATTCTAACAAGGAAGCTTATTTCCCTGGCTGCTGCTAGCAGCTGTTTTGCAACCATCAGGGAAAGAACCTGAGGGCAAAGCAACAGAGAGGGAACCCAGGCTGCTGTCCCTGAAGCTTCAGGTCTCTCAATCCTGTGAGCCAAGCCAATTTCCTTGTGATGAAGCCAGATTCAGTTTTCATGATCTGAAGTTAAAAGCAACCTACCAATAACATATATGTAAGTTATTAGGAGTTTACTAATTTGGTGCTCATCGATTATAATTAGATTAGTTATTAGAGTCTGCTAAGAAATGCAGTTAGTTGCCTCTTATGTTAGAGGCAACTCTGCAAACCTCCTAATGTACATGCACATAATGTACAAATCGGAATTTCCAAAATTTGGTCTTGTTCATTGTGCATGATTAGTATTAAGCTACAGATTTTCAGTCTCAATTATTCTTTCCTATTTCGTATATCAATTTATATATTTGCATATTTGCTTATCACGTTTCAAAAAACAGCCTCCATGATAGTAATGTTCACATAGTTCCCATATTTCACAGTAAAGTGCTTTGCATGTAAAGAGGAGTACGTTAGATGAGTCATAGGTATGATTCCATTTTTATCTATACCTATAGGAAACATATACATAGAGATTTGTAACAAATGGTTAATTTTTAGCATATACATCTGTTTTTTGGTTTCAACTGATATACGTGTTTGTAAAATTGTTTTTACTATTGAACAATTTTTAAATTCTTTACTTTTTAAAATGCATTTGACAATACTGGTTTTAAATATAAAGATCTGTTATAATGAGAAGTTCTGTAATGAAGAGGAAACAAGCAAATACAAAAGAAGATTTTCCAGATACAAAGCTCAGGTTATTCAGGAATAATATAAAACCGGAATTTTTTTTTTTAAATCCTATCTCTACATTTGGCCCTAATTTGGGTCCCATTTTACTTACATGCAAAAAAGCTAACTGGATGGACTTTCAAAATACTGTCCTTGCTTCGAACCACATGTAATAGTTTGCCAACTCATGACTCAACTGTCCAAGGAAACAAAATGTTGTGCTTGTACAGATGGTTCTGAGACAAAATAAAATAATGGTTTTTTAACATTACGGCAGCTACTGGAGACCCCCTGGGCACTACCTTTAGTAGAAAGCAGTAGCTCCAGGACATGCCTCTGTTACAGGTTCGATTCATTTCATACTTGAACCATTCATCAGAAAACTACAACAAAAAATTAACAATGACCCTGAAGGAGTTCAAAGTGGAGACAGAAAGGCCTTCTGGTCAACATGGTGAAGAGAAAAACCCTCTACAACCCATTCGCATCACACTAGTTACAACACCAAGCAACTGGTTCCACAGAACATCGTTAAAAATTTTTTTATTACAATTTTGGTCCCTGAAGTAATGTTCATACACCGGCAGGAATCTCTAAAGCCCTAAACGAAAATCCTAAAGGCATTAACCTAATGGCAGGTGATTCTATAACGCTGTTTACTCAGTGCTCCCTCTAGACAGTAAAGCCAAAATACGTTAGACTTGCCAATAACCTTCAAAGTGGAAAGTCAAGATAAAAATTCCAAACAATGAGAAATGGTTAACGATTATTAGAAAAAGGATCAACAAACAGGGGACATTTTAGCTAAAGTAGATCAAGAACCTGTCTTGAGTTAGGATTTTGTCCATACTGGCATTCCTCTTTCTCATATAATAGACTGTTACAAAAGAGACTATAAAAAGATAGAAAAAAGCATAACCTACCTGTAAGAAGCCTTACTAGCTCTTTCTCCCCAGTTCAGAAGCACCGAGAAGAGATAATTAAGGTAACATAAATATCTGTGAGTGCATTTTCTAACATGAATTGAAAAGAAAACAAGCTACGACAGTGTGCGAGGCGAGCCGGACCTGAGAACTCCAAGCCAGCGGCCCCGTCCAGGGCAGCCAGACTTCATCGCGCCCACCGCTAGAGAAGAAACCACAGCGTCTCCAGTAATGCCCTTAAATAATCTTCCCTATCTCACGCTATTTGGGAGACAAAATGAGACTATTAAAATTCTCTATTCTGGAGCGCCTGGCTGGCTCAGTTGGTAGAGTGTGTGACTGCTGATCTTGGGGATGTGTGTTCGAGCCCCATTTTGGATTATAGAGATTACTTAAAAATAAAAGCTTTAAAAAAATTCTCTATCCTAAACTTGAATATGCTA
The DNA here is from genome assembly GCA_004023965.1 of Spilogale gracilis. Taxonomy (NCBI): domain Eukaryota; kingdom Metazoa; phylum Chordata; class Mammalia; order Carnivora; family Mephitidae; genus Spilogale; species Spilogale gracilis. Next base: position 86,825 of record PITA01000955.1, read on the forward strand.
CGAAACAGATTTTATTTTCACTTTAGAAAACTTCGTCAACAACATGCTAACATGATATAAAAGAGAATGTTATGCTTAATTTTCAAGAGAGAAGTACCTAGCACCTCTTACACCCTGAGAAAATAAAACCTTAAAAAAATGTACTGCCTTGTAGACCAGCCCGTACTTAGAAACCATCAACTATCCAGATACCTTAAAATTCTGGCTGGGCCCCTTTTTAGAAACACACTACTTGTTTGTACTAAAATAATCCCAATACTAAGAAAAATTAGACAGGCAGATGAAAAGTACAGGCCATTAAAGAAAACAGAAGTGGCGGTTAAACATAACATAGCACAGTGTGTATTCATACTACCACTGAACCTTTTTCAGCATTTCCCTATCGTTTAACAAAAGTAGTTTAAGCACCACTGTCCTGTATTATTAGAGTTAGAATCAAATCTAACATGAAAGGCAACCTTTATCTCTCCTGGCTCTTGCAAATAGCAAAGGATAAAAATCACAGCGTTTTAGAGCAGAGAGAAACGTTAGCAGCAATCAATCTAATCCCTTCACTGGACAAACAAGGAAATTATGTGCAAGGTTATATGATTTATTTCAGAACACTTTGTGAGTGATGGCACAGCTTAAATTCAGATCCATTTTCTGATTCTTAGTCCCTATGAGTGTTCTTCACACTGGCCACCCCCCCTTTAGAAATGCCTAAATTTTCCAACAACATTATAAAGCATTTTTTTTTTTTTTAAAGATTTTATTTATTTATTTGACAGAGAGAGATCATAGGGAGGCGGGGGGGGGGGGTCGCGAGGGCCTGGATCCCAGGACCCTGAGATCATGACCTGAGCCGAAGGCAGAGGCCTTAACCCACTGAGCCACCCAGGTACCCCATAAAGGCACTTTTTAAGAAAAGCGATCAATGTCTATCTTTTTAAGTACACTCATTATTGGTTAATTATTCTCCAAAGACTAACTTCATAATAAATGTTCATATATTCATTCATTTGCTCATTCAGGCACTCAAAAGATTTTTTTTTTTTTAAGATTTTATTTATTTGACAGAGAGAAACACAGCCAAAGAAGGAACACAAGCAGGGGGAGTGAGAGAGGGAGAAGCAGGCCTCTCGCTGAGCAGGGAGCCCGACGTGGGGCTCGATCCCGGGTCTCTGGGATCATGACCTGAGCCGAAGGCAGTTGCCCAGCCAACTGAGCCACCCAGGCACCCCCAGGCACTCAAATGATTTTAAGACATTATTATGTGTATGGCTTTGTACTCTGCTCCATGGGACCAGAAAGTAGACATGATTCTGACCTTGGGAAGCTTCTGTCTGGCAGGCTGGGGAGCTACAACAGACAGAACTCTACAATTAGAGTAATAGCTTAAGAAAAGTTTTTGCTTTTTTGACAAAAGGGTACAAATATATGCACAGCTCAACATAAGAGAAAATGTAGCATTCCTCTGATTTTAAGGGATTCTTATTTATGTAGTATAAATAGATAGTTATGAAATAAAGTTTACTCTAAAGAAAAGAGACTAAATGCTTAAATTCTATAGCACAATTTGACGTTTTGGATACTGCCTTTAAAGCTTCTTCCATGTGTAAGAAACTATGATCATTTGTCATTCTCTCGTCTCCCTATGTAAAAAACTAGATTTAGAATTCAACTACGTCTACCAAATATCTTTATGTTTTTATATTATAGTGGTGTCATTAAAAACTGCCCAAATAAGGGCGCCTGGGTGGCTCAGTGGGTTAAACCCTCTGCCTTCAGCTCAGGTCATGATCTCAGGGTCCTGGGATAGAGGCCACATCAGGCTCTCTGCTCAACAGAGAGCCTGCTGCTTCTTCCTCTCTTTCTGCCTGCCTCTCTGCCTTGCCTGTGATCTGTCAAATAAATAAATAAAATTCTTTAAAAAACAAAACAAAACAAAAAACTGCCCAAATAAGAACAGACCACATGCCAGCAAATAATCAGACATCTCCAAACGTTGAGTTCACTGGCTAAAAACAGAACAGAGTAAAAATTACAGCAACAACCCTCGTGTCAGTAAAAATATGAATTTAAGTTATGACAATCTAGTGTGATTTCACACCATTATAAAATCAAAAGCAATTTCTACACAATGTAAGGTCATTTTAAACCACCACATTACTATGCTCTCTCAGCACTTAGAAATACCAAGCTCGAACGGGCCTCACAGCCTTTGCAACTCCTGTTCCTTCAGCCTAGGAGGCTTCTTCTCACTTTTCCAGGCTCTGATGGTCACCTCCTCAGAGGCCTTCCCTGACCATTCAATCTAAAAAACATGCCCCTCCCCACAACGTACTATCATGTCACCCTATTTTAGTCTCTTCATGTGCTTTTGATGACTTTAAAACTCATTTCGTTGCCCCACTAGGAGGCAAGCTTCCTGAGCGCAGGCACCTTATTAGTCTTGTTTGCTACAGCAACTTTAGTGCGGGCACGAACCTGACAGGTGCTCAAAAAGATCTGTTAAGTAAATGAATGGTGTCTAGAAAGTCTAATAAATGGTAGATCAATGATTTCAACTTAAGTTCACAAAACTTCTTAAAAGAAACTATTTCAAAAACACATTAAAATCATCTATTGCTTTTGGCCCTCCTAACAAAATCCTACTGTAAATACACCACTGATAGCGCAGCTGAGTTTCAATAGTTAGAAAAAATTCTGTCTAGGGGCACGTGGGGGGCTCAGTCATTAAGCATCTGCCTTCTGCTCAGGTCATGATCTCAGGGTCCTGGGATCGAGCCCCACATCAGGCTCCCTGTCCGGTGGGAAGCCTGCTTCTCCCTCTCCTATTCCCCCTGTTTGTGGTCCCTCTCTTACTGTCTCTGTCAAATAGATGAATGAATGAATGAATGAATGAATGGGAGAAAGAAAGAAAGAGGAAGGGGAAGGGGAAGGGGAAAGGGAGAAAACAAAAGAAAAGAAAAGAAAAGAAAAGAAAAGAAAAGAAAAGAAAAGAAAAGAAAAGAAAAGAAAAAAGAAAAAGGAAAAAAGAAAAAAGAAAAAAGAAAAAAGAAAAAGAAAAAAAGAAAAAATTCTGTTTAGCGAATACTTTTTAAAAGTCATGACCATAAGGAAGAAAGAGTGGTTTCTGTTTGTGATGCTCTTGGCCAGTTAAAAAGTACAAGTTCTATTATATTTATTATGTTTAAAGTTTCCCCTAGATTAGCATGGATTCTTAGAAACAGTAAATTTAGAACTGTCCTTGAAATAATGGATATAAAATCTGAGAACATTTTGAGTAGAAATTCCAGATTCAAATACAAATAAAGAGTGGCATTTAGGATCTTGGTAAACAAGGGGTAAAGTTAGTTGATACCTAAATTAAAATTTGCACTGCAACCAATAAATAGAGATCTTTCAAGAAATTCAGCCATTCCAAATCACATCCAAGAGACTGAACGTGCTTCCTAACTTTGCAAAATAAGACTAATCATGTTGGGAGTCCTGCTGGAATTCCAGCTTCCCTTGAAAAATTCTAAATTAAGAAGTCAATGCCTCTCTTTGCCGTGGAGGAACAGGAGAAAACACTATTTCACGAACATTGATGGACCAATTATCTGTCAATCAAGCATTTACTAAGTACCAACGTCTTAAAACAGAGGTGTTGAGTTTACTTAGACTTACCTAGGTTACCAATATCTTTGCTTACCTTTCCCTTTTGAATCTCGGTCTTTCCACCTATGTTCAATTTCCTTCTTTAAGTACACCTTTTAAAAGTTCCTTTAGTGAAGGTATGATGGGAGTGAATTCAGTTTTTATTTGTTCAAAAATGTCAATTCATCTCTTTTTCTTGAATAAAGGTTTAGCTGGGTAAAAATTTTAAGGTTGATAGTTATTTTCTCTCAGCATTTTATAATTTCATTGTCTTCAGGGTTCCACTCCTGCTCTTGAGTACTGTGAAATGTGGCTCTTTATGAGCAATGATCTGTTCTTTTTGTCCTCTAGTAAAGATTCTTTCTTTATATTTGATTTTCTGCAGTTTCACTCTAATATATCTAGGGATAGAATTTTTATCTATCCTACTTAGGATTTCATTGTGCTGCCTGAAGCTGAGAATTCATGCCTTTCGTCAGTTCTAGAGAATTCTCAGCCAGTATGTAGTATTTGAATTGACACTAGCTGAGAACTACTTCTATTCTCTTTGAACTCCAAAATTAGTTCATTTTAAACCTTCTCATCCCACCCTCCAGATCCCTTACCTTCTCATTCCTGTCTTTCATCATAACTACTAGTACTACATCTGGTTAATCTCCTGAGCTCTATCATTAATTCACTCTTCAAAAAGTTTGTAATCCACTATTGCCCACTGAGTTTCTAAATGTCAATGATTTTTTTCCTTTCTAGAAATTGTTTCTTTGTCAAATTTGCCTTGTCATTTTTTCACTTTGTTTCTTGCCCAGGTTTTCAACCCCCTCTTTTATTATTAAAACATTTATATATTAATTTAAATGATAATAAATCTGATTAATCCCAATAATCTGAGGTCCTTGGAGATGGGGAGAGTCTACCTCTATTGTTGGTTGTTTTGCTGCAACTCTGATGTTGGCTTGTTTCTCCCTAGGTTCTATAATTTGGGGATACAGGCTCTGGAGGAGGAGTCTGAGAAGCCTGGGTTGAAAGTACATTCCTTCAAAAAGACCATATATTTTGCCTCTACCCCACTGAGGCACTTCTACCCCCAAATCACTTTTATTTCTTATTCCTGGTTTCCCAGACCACAGAGGTAGCATAAATTCAAACTTGGAATCTGTATTTTAAAAAGAGCTCTGGTGGGTGCTTGGGTGGCTCCGTCATTAAGCATCTGCTTTGGCTCAGGTCACACTCCTAGAGTCCAAGGATCGAGCCCTGCATCGGGCTCCCTGCCTGGCAGGAGGCCTGTTTCTCTCCCACTCTCACTCCCCCTGCTTGTGTTCCCTCTCTCGCTGTGTTTCTCTCTGTCAAATAAATAAATAAAATCTTAAAAAAAAAAAAAAAAAAAAAGAGCTGTGGTATGAATTCTCAGGATGACATCTCCTTATATCTAACGTTAAAAAAAAAAAAGTCATTGCTATACTTTGCCGGTGGGTGGATTTTTTCCTAGCCTACCTTTTTGCTATGGGTGTAGGTATTCAAGAGTTACAACTTCATGAAGGGATCCCTGATCCATTTCACCACCCTGAAAAGTCTAGTCTTCAGACATTACAACAGTAGGCTCTGGAATGTGGCTTAGGCAAAGGCCCCTGCATTAGCTAAATGGTCATACCCTCTCCTCTTCACTGGCCCTGGGGAAATGCCCTATATGCTTAGCCTTGCAATAAAACATTAAAGGGATATATCACAGGCATTTGTAGGAATTTTGTATAACTTCAGAATAACCTAGTATAGTACCGGAAGTCTCTGAGAGCAATTTCAATCTTGATCAGCGAGCTTTAAGTGAGATTTGTCTGCTCCTCTCTATGTTCCCATAGCCCAGAGCACACTCTGTCATAGCTCTTCCCTTACGCCACCTCCGCATGTGGTGGATCATCTCCTCCCACCCCTGATTTCAACAGACGTTTTGAGCGTTCAGCAACCCAAGGGAACATATGAACAATGAAAATACCTCAGCAATTCCTGTTTTGGCTACAAGAAAATGAGAATTAGCAGAGTATTTCTTCAACTATAACTTTGGAGATAAGGATCAGGGGCAGTGACATGATCTGCACTTGCTCTCAGCAGTATTTTTAAAAATGAAGGACTACAAATGTTTTTTGCCTTTTTTTTTTTTTTAAGATTTTATTTATTTATTTGACAGAGAGAAAGACAGCTAGAGAGGGAACACAAGCAGGGGGAGTGAGAGAGGGAGAAGCTAGCTTCCCGCCAAGGAGGGAGCCCAATGTGGGGCTCGATCCCGGGACTCCGGGATCATGACCTGAGCCGAAGGCAGTCGCTTAACCAACTGAGCCACCCAGGCGCTCCACTACAAAGGTTTTAACAAATGCTCTAAATAGGACAACAGGTATGGAGAGTTCCTGGTTGATTCTGGGCCATGTATGACAGTAATGTAGAAAAGAGATGATGGTAGCTTAAGCTCAGATAGTAGCAAAAAGGACGGATTCTATATGTACTTTAGAGGGAAAGCTGACAGGTGTCTGATTTAATATGAGGGACAAGAAAGGTATTCACTCTATAAGGCTACAGAGAATGAACTAGAATAAAGAGATCAAAATACAAAAAGAGAACATATTTCAAGTTAATAGTAAGGGAGAACTATTTAAAAATCAGAACATTTATTTGAAAAATGGAATCAATTTGAGTATATCACTTCCAGTTGAGGTTGTCTCTGTATCGTATTTGATGGGCACAAGGAGGCCAAACTGAAGCAGTGCATCGAGGCTTCTCCTCTCTGGCCATAACCTTCTCCAACCTTTCCTTTCACTAGCCTTTTACCTTCCCCTCATCTCCTGTTAAATGGAATGACTCAGGTGCATGATTTTCTGCGGCTGCCCTATATCCTTTCCTTTGTTCCACCTATTCCTGTAGGGAGAAACCGCTCTAAATATATTGGATTCGACCAATCTTTCAAGAGTGAGCGCCACTGCCTGGTCTTCAGGGAAGCCTGCCCTCAACAATCTCCTTGGGAAGAGTATCCCTGCCTTATTCAACTCTGCAGCTTCCTGAAAATCTACCAACAGTGTCTGTCTGAAGAAGAAATTTAGCAGCTGAGAAATTAACACTTAACAAGGATACTAGAGAAGGAATTAAGTTCTTAAAAGGAGGGCTGGGCTTGAACTCCCCACAGCCCCTCTAATTCTAAGATTTTGTGATTCCATAAAACCTCTAGTAAATAATCTTAAGATATACCTGAAGCACTGTTTTTTCAATCCAGTAAATATTTATTATCCACCCTTTATGTACCAGATACTGTTCTAGGTAGGCTTAAATATGATCCCATTTAATCCTAACAAAACTCCATGAAGCTTTACTCTCTTCTTTCTTTTACAGATGAGGAAATCTATGCAGATTGCCCTAACGCAAATGCTATCCTAAAGTGCCACAGTCAAAGCACAAACTTGATCTTTCAATTTCAAGCTTACTGCTCCTATACTAACACCACAGCCGACAACTGATTTAGAGTATCATTTCCTTTTCACATCTAAATAAATAAGAAAAGAATACATTGAAAATATCACAGACAGGAATGAACCCGGTATAGACAGCAAATAGCCACGAGTTATTCTTTCATACTTGCAAAAGAACTTGTGGTTCAGCAAAGCAAAACAATTCATCTACTCAGCAGGTTCAATTCAACAAATAGTTATTGTGAAAGGCATTAGCAAAATTCAAAAAGAAAACGTCTAAGAAAAATATTAAAGCAGAGAGTCTACCATTTTAAGTATTGAAGTTCATGGTGGCATGGAGGAAAATTTTATAGCTTAACACTAAAGATTAAACATCAAGTTATTTCCCATTTTTTGTTAACCCCCGCCCCCCCTTTTTTTTAAGATTTTATTTATTTATTTGACAGAGAGAGACACAGTGAGAGAAGAAACACAAGCAGGGGGAGCGAGAGGAGAAGCAGGCTCCCCTCCGAGCATGGAGTCAATGTGGGGCTCTGTCCCAAGGACCTTGAGATCATGACCTGAGCTGAAGGCAGACACTTAATGACTGAGCCACCCAGGTGCCCTAAAGAGAGAGAATCTTTTTTTTGTTTTGTTTTTTTTTTAAGATTTTTATTTATTTGACAGAGAGAAACACAGCCAGAGAGGGAACACAAGCAGGGGGAATGAGAGAGGGAGAAGCAGGCTTCCCGCCTAATGGGGCACCGGATGTGGGGCTCAACCCTGAGTCTCCAGGATCATGACGTGAGCCGAAGGCAGTTGCTCAACTAACTGAGCCACCCAGGCGCCCCAAGAGAGAGAATCTTAAGCAGGCTCCTAGCCTAGTGCAAAACCCAAGGCAGGGCTCAATCTCACCACCCTGAGCTCATGACCTGAGCGGAAATCAACAGTCAGGTACACTTAACCAACTGAGCCACGGAGGTGCCCCGCTCCACTGACTTTCATATTTTCACAATTTTGCTGCCATTTCTTCTCACAAATGCCCACAATTCTGATCTTTATAACCTACTCACATATCTATCTATCCACCTGTCCCATGTAAGCATTACTATTTCTGGCATGCAGCTCAGACATCAGCAAATGTTTTCTGTGAATAAATATATCAGAGGCAGTAAATATTTTAGGCTTTGTGGGCCCATGATCTCTGTTCACATACTTTTACCTGTTTTGTTTGGGGTTTTTTCCTTAAACAACCCTTTTAAAATGTAAAAACCATTCTTCTACCTCAATGGCCTTACAAAAACAGGCCACAGTTGGGACTTGGCCAACTATCCGTGACTTAGCAGATGCCCAGTAAGTATTTTTTAATAAAAACTTAAATTGAGTACAATTTAGTCCCTTCTTTCAAAAAAGCTCACCACCACAGTGGAAAAGGGAACATGTTCAACCCTGGTGATTCAGTACCAGTAACCTCCGCGATAATGAGTTATGCAGAAGGTAACAACTTAGTGCTCCGTAAGTGTTAACATGTGCCAGGCACATTACTGCATGTGTCTGACATACGAACTAATTTACTTTCACAACAACAAGCCTAAAAGGTAAGTTCTATTATTACTCCTGTTTTACACGAGAAAACTGAATGGTACAGATAGTAAATTGCCCATGGAGACCTCATCAGCAAAGAGCAGGGCTGTTCTGAACTGGACAGTCAGCCTCTGGAGCAAACCCTGCATTGAGCCTCTCTGCTAGGACGCTGAAAGGGCGGAGAAGAGCTGCAACGTCTGAATCCGAGAACAAAGTCGGAGCAGGCTTCCTTAAGAGGTAGAAACAAGAGCAACAAAAAATACCGGGCTAGACAAGTACAGAAAAAGCAGTACATTTCTGACTACACTCCAACTAAAAATAAAGGAAAAAAGAAAATGTCAAACACAGGAAGGGAAAGAGGTGTGCCAGGCACGACAAGCCCAGGAAATGGCACATCTATGAGACGGTCAGAGTGAAGGGTGAGCCACTGTCAGGAGGTGAGGGTAGAAAGGTGGGCAAGAACAATATCAAGTTCCTCAAACGGAACTTTGAGCTCAACTTAAACTTTAAATTTTGTCCTTCAAGCTGTGTGGTTTTTTTGTTTTTTTTTTTTAAGATTTTATTTATTTGACAGAGAGAAACACAGCGAGAGAGGGAACACAAGCAGGGGGAGTGAGAGAGGGAGAAGCAGGCTTCTGGCCGAGCAGAGAGCCCGATATGGGGGTTGATCCTGGGTCTCCAGGGTCATGACCTGAGGTGAAGGCAGTCGCTTAACCAACTGGGCCACCCAGGCGCCCCAAGCTGTGTGGTTTTAAGCAAGAGTAATATAATAATAATTTTTAAAGCCCATTTTTTGATCGTTTACTTGGTAGTTGTATGAATACAGGTTTAGGGGCTAAAACTGAAAAGTGAACCAACACATGTCCCAAGGCAAGAGGGGAAGCTAGAACTAAGGTAGCAGCTAAGAGAAGGGATAGGAAACAGGTATAAGCAACCTGCAGGAAGGAAGGTTTGGTAGCATTCTAATAGGTGAAGTGAGGGAGATGAGCAGAGTGGGTGCCAGTTCCAGGCAGGAGCCCTGAGTAGGCAGGTGGCAGTGCTACAGAGGAAAGCGAGCACAGGGAGGGAAAACACGGGAGTGAAGGGGGAAAGACGGAGTTTGAATTCGTTTAAGTCAACGTGCCTATGGTGAAATTTTAGCAAACAGCTGAATTTACAGGTCTGGGATAAAGAACATCCTGATATTTACTACAGCATTATTTATAATAGCCAAATTATGGAAGCAAATAAACCCAAGTGTTCACCCATAGATGAATGGATAAAGATGTGATATATACATATATATGTGTACACACACACACACACACACACACACACACACACACCACAGGAATATTACTCAGCCATAAAAAAAAAGAGCAAAATCTTGCCATTCACAACAACACAGATGGATCCGGAGGGTATAATGCTAAATGAAATAAGGCAGTCAGAGAAAGACAAATACTATATGATTTCACTAGTATGTGGACTAACAAAACAAATGAAAAAAAAAAGGACAAACAATATGCAACTGATGAATCACTGAACTCCACATCTGAAACTAATGATGTATTATATATTGGCTAATTGAATTTTAAAAAAAAGACAAAAGAACCGACTCTTTTATATACAGAAAGCAAACTGGCAGTTCCCAGAGGGGAGGTGGGGGGGGTGTGAAATAGGTGAAGGGGATTAAGAATAGTACACTTATCGTGGGAAGCACTGAGTACTGTACAGAATTGTTGACTTACTATATCGTACAATACTGTACTGTAATTTTTTAAAAAGTATGCAGAACACTTAGGCATCTGGCATTATGGAAATTTCAGTAACATTAGTTATTAACTGTTAAAAAACAAACCAAAAAATTTGAAATCAAGAGAGATGACAGAGTAGGATATATAAATTTGAGAGTTACTGCAGATGATATTTGCAGCCAGGAACATACCCAGGGAAAGAACAGGAAGAAGAGAGAAAAGGTCTGATTGTGAGTCCTGGGCATGTTAACATTTAGAGGTTAGGAAGATTAAGGAAGATCCAAGCAATAGCAATAATTTGAAGCTACAAACTGGCATTCTTGAGCATAGTTTATAAGAGTCCTATCTAAAGACATGTACTGATAAATGAGGTTCTGAACCTGTCAGACTGGAGACGAAATCTTGAACTTTGGCATATAAGCTATGAAAACAAAACACATCTCATGAGGCCTTTTCCAGGGATCCCCCACCACCATGGCCAATCTGTTCCCATTTGAGTTTCTGCCTTGACTCACTGAATCCCTGTATCGACTCTGGATATAACTATTATTACACTCGTTTTATAGGCATAAAAACAGGTGGGGGTGCTCAGAAAAGCAACATAATTTGCTTGATATCACATGGGAAATTAATGGAGAAAAGCTGGGATTAGATGCCTGATACGTTTCACCTAAATTTATTGTTATTTTCTTCCATTGGGAATAAAGTAATCTATTGAAAAAAAAAAAAAGGCAACATTGACAGCAAGGTGTCAGTTTAAGGAAGTGTCTGTACGCATCATGGTGAATTAGATTAACCTGAGCTAAATCCGTGTTCATATTTGTTTTATGGAGAAGGGGTGGAGACAAGATTATAAATGCAGGTTTCTATTACCACGTGGCCTTTATTACACTCTGGGCTAGAATGTTGTTTCTTAACCTCAGCACTACTGACATTTTGACACATCTCTGCTAGGGGAACGATGGATGCAATGTTCAACTGCACCCCAGGCCTCTAACCACTAGATGCTAGTGACTGCCTTTCTCCCCCAGCTCAGGGCAAAGCAATAAAAAACGTTTCCAGGGCGCCTGGGTGGCTCAGTGGGTTAAAGCCTCCGCCTTCAGCTCAGGTCATGATCCCAGGGTCCCAGGATGGAGGCCCGCATAGGGCTCTCTGCTCAGCAGGGAGCCTGTTTCCTCTGCTCTCTTTGCCTGCCTCTCTGCCTACTTGTGATCTCTCTCTGTCAAATAAATAAATAAAATCTTAAAAAAAAAAAATGTCTCCAGACAGTCAAATGTCTCCTGTTTGAGAACACTGATCTAGACCCATACAAACAAATTTAACATCCTCTTTTCCATGCTTCCCTTTCCAGCTCTGAACTCCCCTCTTAAACTAATCCTGATTCCTGGAATGCTCTTCCACATTCAGCAGGCCAATCTTTTATTATTCAAACAACTCTTAAAACCCCCTTTTAATAAATCTCAAGCACCATAATTACATCCCAGTATTCTAAAAACATGAATATTTACATTCTACTGGAAGGCATTCTCCACTGGATCTGATCTTCAGTTAGCCAGTAAATTTGTTTAAGAACATGCTGATTAATTGTGGGGGTGCTTTTTATTTTTTATTTGTCCAATACCTAGTTCTTCAAATCCTTAAGAAATTCTAGTGTTCTTCAAATTAATAGCTACCATTTAATGGGTCCTTACTGTGGTTCAATAACTATTCTAAACACTTTGCATACATTATCCTCGAACAGCCCAGTTTAGGGACGAGGCCGCCAAGACACGCGGAGTTAGGGAGCCCAAGACTCAAATGCAGATAAACGGGCGCCAGAACCATTTCTTTTTTCTTTCTTTCTTTCCTTTTTTTTTTTTTTTTTTTTTTAGGATTTTATTTATTTATTTGACAGAGATCATAATGTGGGCCTCGATCCCAGGACTGTGAGATCATGACCCAAGCGGAAGGCAGAAACTTAACCCTCTGAGCCACCCAGGTGCCCCAAGAACCCCATTTCTCAAACCTACTCAACCCTGTGTCCCAAATGTTGATAAAACAAAACAAAACCTCTGCATCTCTTTATTCCACCTAGTCAAGATTTTATAACCTGTGATCTTACACAATCTCAAGGTTTTATTTGTGCTGTATTTCTTGTTCTTTCGTTTTCCCATAACAGCATAAAAAAAAACAATTAGTGAGACACAGTTCACACAGGCCAGTGGTATCCTGTTTGACAAAGGCAACAATGAACAATTTTTGTAAGCCCAGCACAAGACCCAGAACACCCCCCTTGTTCCTCAACAAATAACCGCTAGAATGAATGCCTAAACATCCTAAATTTTTGTAAAAATCCAGATTGAAGTGTTGCAATTACTCTCTTTCTGGTCCTTAACCATCCCTCTTTTGGACCTCCCTTCTTTGCCAAAGCAATGTGTCCAAATCTATAGATAACATACAGAGAGCATTTTGGTGTAAGAGTAGAAAAATATTTTCTGTGCTTCCAATAACCCTACTTTTGGAATCCAGAACTAGTCTTTTGGTCACAGTACATCAATCTGCTATTTAAAATAATAATAATAAACAGTAACTTTTCAACTCTCTTCCCCTAGCAATAGCTTGAAAACCATGATCCTACAAGTGTTAACTAGAATATTTTCCCCAAACACTTCATTTTAAACTTGCGCACCATAGCTCTTTTGCCACTACTCCTTATTCAGACAACTGCAGTCTTCGACATTTTGCTACTGGGAGAATATTCCCAAATACTTTATGTACATTTTAAGTAAGACTAGGCTATAAATGGACCTCTGGAGAACTGTATAACTTATGTTACTTCATCTAAACCAGACCCAAATGAAAACGAAACACTCCACTCTCCTCCTATGGGGATGCAATCTTAAAGCATTTAAAGCACTTTGCTTGGTGGGATGGGGGGCAGTGGGACACTATTTATGTGAACGCCTTTGATAATATGATTTGCATTAGTGTTACCTGGCACTTTAAAAGCACTTAATAGACATGAGTCCCAAGAGTTCCTACTTTATTACTACAACACTTAGCATGGTAGCGAGCACATCCGGACAACTCAATAAATGCCTTTAGTATGAGGATTGCTTGAGATCTAAGAAGCTGGTAATTTAGCACAATTAATTTCAGAGAGGGGGTTAGAAGCTTAGCTAGGGCTGAAAAATAAAGGTTAAAACTGGAAAGAACACACAGAGGAAACCATCTCGATGAAAAGGGAAGGAAAGTCAAACGTTCAGAAAAGCCTAAATTAAAATATTTCCAAAGAAAAGCACAATTGGTTTGTAACCCACTTTGATACTCATCTTCAAAAAAAAAAAAAAAACAACAAGAAAGGATCACATAAAAACCTACCGTCAACTATCTCTGTAAAGGTAACTATCATAGTACTATTCATACTGGAAAGGCCAAAGACAGGCTGCCCAAGACGGTGCACTGTGGCATCAACGTTACCTTGAGTTAAAAATAATCCAAACCCAGCAGATTCAGGAAAAGTTCTTTACCTGTCCCTCAAAACTGTCTGTTTTACCAGCCTGAAAGCCATTAACAAAGACTCCTCTTTGCAATCTGAATGATAGGGCAACACCCTTGTTTTCTAAACATCTCCTCACCTTCCTATTAATGCATTTTCTCCCTTTTGTGCCCTCAGGCCCCTACTCCTCCCCTTAGCTCAAATAAGCCTCATTGACTTTGGAATTTCATGTCCAGGGGGATTCCCCATACATATGCTATTACATTTTATTTTCTCCTGTTAATCTGTCTCACATCAACTTGATTCTTAGGTTAGCTACAAGGACCTGGACAGGCAGAAGTAATTCTTCCTTTCCAACAATACCTTTAAGTGATTTTGACTGATACTGGCACAGAAAAAATGACTGCAGAAATTATTTTGTTGAGAGCCTAACAACATGTTCACTAATGGAAAGTGTTCAGGGTTATGTTTCCACATTCTCCAAATGAACAGACCAGCTATAAAATCTCAAAAACAAAACAAAAATCAAGCTCTAATATAAAACATCTTTGCTACCTATCATGTCCACTTTTATTTTCACAAGACCAACAGAGGAAGTTTTCTTACATCACAATTTGTACTATATTTTTAAATGCAAACCATTTTATTAAGTCAGAATTCTTAGCCTGTTTCCAATCATAATTCCAACTAATCACCTTTTTCTTACTCTACACAAGCGAAGAGGTTCAGAAATAGCCTCCCCAAAATGTGTCACTTTGACGTGGATTATCTTGGGCTGAAGATGAAAGGCCCTGAAGATTCAGAAAGAGGCTTTTTGGTTTGTTTGTTTTTACCTCACCATAACTGACTCTAAGACAGAGGTCTTGGTCCAGGATGAGAGCTATCATTAGGGAAAACCACAAAGAGCACAGGCTAGGCATGTTGGGGTGTCTGTGGGGCTTGTTTGTTTAGCTTCTTCTCTGCGTCCCACTGTATCCTATGACAAACATTTGTTTATCAAACATTTGCTCTCTTCATATTCCTGCAAAATTGTCTCTTCTTATGCTTCGAGGGCCCAGACCCTCTAACCCCTTTTCCCTTAGGTCTGGATATAGGCTCCACTCCCTATCTGGAGCCTCACTCCTGCTCCTCTGTCTTTTGTAAATTTCATAGACAGTCAAAAGAACCTTGAAGGGTAGGAGAAAATTTTTTCCTCCCCTACATGAGAGACCTTAGGGCTAATCCTTCTACTTGATCCCCTTCATCGTTGCCACCTCCAACCAATACTGGTGTATTATCTTTGGAACATCTATGCTGTAGTTCCTTCTACCAAGAACTGCATTTCTCTCCCCAAATCTAAATCATATCTCTTCTCACCTTTTAAGTATTCCTCAAGCTCTTCTAACTAATTTATCAAGTTTTTCAATAGTTATCTGAGTTGCAAGGGTAGGTCACAGGTTATTCCCTTAACTCTGGTACATATAGTCTATCATGGCTGGGAAGACATCTACAAGAAAAACAAATGGTTCAGCATAAACCTACATTTGAAAACTTGTAACAGCTCTTGGCTTGCATCTTAGAGCATAAGGCAGTTGTATTATATCTGTAAAACAAGGGACTGCATTTCTTCATCAAAGTCTTCTTTTTTTCCCAATTGTTTGCTAATTCGCATCCATTAATGACATCTGTTACACACTGCCACCTCCTATCAAATATCTAGGCAGTATCCTACAGATAATGTGTGATCATTAAATACTATCAGGCTTATGTTGTAAGGGTTGAGTACCTTCATGAGCAGAGGGAAAGAGAACAACCTGGGAACACAAACCTTATTCCAATAGCATTTGAATATCTTTAACATGCATAGTTATGTATAGATTAAAGAGCACTTATTTAACTTATCAGTCAAGTGAAAAAAAAAAAAACCTTATAAGTGAACATTTTATTTAGAAAGTGCATTGTTCAAAGAATCATACTCAAAGACCCAAATACATAGCCATGTAAAAGAGAGGTCTTGAAAGCCAAATCGAAGTTTAAAATTATTTTAAATTCCATTATCATAGAAAGATAAATGAAGGGGAAATAGTTGATTAAAGTCTGCAAAGTGTGTGGCATAATAGAGGCCCTTAAAGGTTTGCTGAATTACAGCAAAATCACTAAGTCAGCATATCTTCTTTTAGGAAACATGTCAAGACCAGAAAAAATGGGAGCTCCCAGACAACCTGAACAGATTCCAGTCCAGCTCAGAAATTGGCTGGTTTTACTAGATCATTAGTTTCTAACTTGCCTTGAATGATAAACATAGGGGCGTTTGGGTGGCTCAGTTGTTAAGCGTCTGCCTTTGGCTCAGGTCATGGTCCCGGAGCCCCGCATTGGGCTCCCTGCCTGACGGGAAGCCTGCTTCTCCCTCTCTCACTCCCCCTGCTTGTGTTCCCTGTCTCGCTACATTTCTCTCTGTCAAATAAATAAATAAAATCTTTAAAAAAATGATAAACATAGTATTATCCTTAACTTTGAGGCCTAAAAAGATTATGCTGTGCCCTAGAGCTCTTTAAAGTAAAATTTATGGACCAGTGATGGATACCTTGAGTCTATAGAAAAGACAAACTCTAGTCATTTAACCGCTATTTATTAATTCGCTACCGGGTGGCAGGTGCTAGAGACACTGGGACTTCAGCAATTAATAAAACAGACAAGGTTTCATCCCTCTTGGGAGTTCTCAGTCTCATCACAGACAAAAATAATGATAAATTATGGTAAATGCTATAAAAGGAAGGAAGGCATATATATCAAGAAGGAGTTTTTCTATGGCAACTCTCTTTGTGTTGAGATCTGAAGAATGAAATGGAATTGACTGGGCAAAAGAGGATGTGGAAGGTCAGAGCATGGTGCCTCAAGTGCCAAGGGGGGGCGGGGGAGGAGGGAAGGAGGGAAGACTGGAGAAGCAGGCATATGATATCTTAGTCTTTATCCTAAGAGCAGGGGGGAAATAAATAATTCTAAGCAGGAGAATGACATGATTGGATGTGTATTTTCAAATGATCATCCCAGCTTCAGTGTAGAGAATCAGTTAAAGGAAGACTGGGGGGACTGGTATTATTCTGCAAGACAGAGATGCTGCTGCTCTTTAGACTGCGGCAGCAGAGAACATAGACGGAGGAATGGGCAGATCTGGGAATTACTAAAGAATATAAAATACACAAACCCTGCTATAATAAGGATTTGGGGTATGAGAGTGGAGGTGGGGTATTGGGAATGACTCCGGGGTCTTTGACCTGACGTTAAGAAAACATTACTGCTCCCAGCTACTCCCAGGCAAAAGCACCCTCCACCCCCAACCATGGCCTCTGACGTGTATGCCATAGGTGCACTTATTCAACAAGTACTCTGGGTACCTACTGAGCTCTGTTCACTGTTCAGGTGCTAGGGATAGCACAGAGAACTTGCCAATACCTGTGCCCTCATGGAGCATACATTCCAGTAGGCAAAACCATGACTTTTAAAAAATACACATAAACAGGGGCACCTGGGTGGCTCAGTCCTTAAGCATCTGCCTTCAGCTCAGGTCATGATCCTAGAGTCCTGGGATGGAGCCCCCCATCTGGCTCCCTGCTCAATGGGAGGCCTGCTTCTCCCTCTCTCACGCTCCGTGCTTGTGTTCCTTCTCTAGTTGTGTTTCTCTCAAATAAATAAATAAAATCTTTCTAAAAAAAATACACATAAACATAAATGTTAAGGAGAAAAATTCATTAGGAAGGAAATCAAGCTATTAAATAATGAGACTGGACTTCTTGTGTGATTAATCAGTCCTTTTTCTTTATCACAGATACATCAAGGGAAGCTATTAAACAGTAAAATGAAACTCCTAATAAACTGCCAGAAAAAAAAAAAGACAATCACTGCAAGAATAACAAAACAAAATAAAAATTAAACCATTACTCTATACTCTCTACAAAAATACTGTAATTCCTGTTAGGCAAATTGATAATGCTCCCTACCACTACCTACCTTACCTCCCTGCTGCAATATGTACAAGTACCTCCAAAAGGAAAAAGAAAAAGAAAAAGAAAGAAAGAAAACACTATTGGTCTCATCACAGTGCTTCCACCATCTATACTCATTACATTCATTTGACTAAAGTTAATTTAACCCTGGAATTCAGCAGCAGCAAATCTAAGGGCTAAAAACAGCATGTTCCAAACAAGTATCTTCAAAAAGACAAGAAAAAAGGCTAAAAACAAGAAAGGCCTGGTAAAGGCAAGTGGGAGGGATGCCAATATTCTTAGACGGAGATTGTTGGCATTAATGAAAAGTGACAAGAATTCTTACACAAAAAGTGATTTGTAAAAAAAAGAGTAACTTTACCAAAATTCATGGTTTATACACACAATTGAACTTATTAACAAATAAGAACCAAACTACTTTAATTCCCCAAAGTTTCTGATGGCACAGTTGAGTCTATGGAGAGGTAATTCTAATTACCAAATGTATTAAGTATGTTAAAACTCAGGGTAGTAAGTAAATATTAAAGTTTTCTAATGCAGAGTATAGCACCGAATACATATAACAAACTTCAAAAAGCAAGGCCAATAAAATAACAAGAATAGGGAACTATTTAAAATTAAATCTGCCTCTTCAATATTGCCACATCTCCTATACAAATTTACGAGAAAAGGTATTATTTCAGGCAATACTGAGAGCTAGAAGGACAAGGAAAAAAATTAGGGAAAGAAATTATCTAAAATAATCAAACTATCAAAATAATCAAGCCTGGGTGACTCGGGGGGTCATGATCGTGGGGTCCTAGGACCCAGCCCCACGTCCAGCCCCATGCTGGGCTCCCTGCTCAGCAGGGAGTCTGCTTCTCCCACTCCCGCTGCTGCTCCCTTTGCTTGTGCACACTGTCAAATAGGATTTTTGACAGCTTCATTCTCTATCTAGGCCCAGTATTACAAAACTCCTTAAACCGTACCTAAAAGGAGCTGGGGGAATGATTAACTGCAAAATATTTCCCAATAGAGATTACATTTCTAATAAATGAAGAAAAACATGCATAATAAAGTATTTTTTTAAAATCCTGCACAGAGTAATACAATGTGAACCAAAAGTGGTAAAAAAGAAAATATCAACCTGTCGTTGTTTAGATTTGATTAGAAAAAGAAACCTAGTTGGGGGAAACATCACTTAACTTGCAGCTGGTGGTCATTCAGGATAAATCAGGAGTTTGAGCTGCAATTACTACCTTTTTTTTTTTTTTTTTTTTTTTAAACAGAGAGATTAGTCATAAACAATGTGCTCATGGTTCAGGCTCCATTATTTAAGAGAAGAAATTACAAAAAAAAATTAAATAACTTCTTTTTTTATAATTTTGTTAAACCCAATAATTTATTTCACTGTGACATTACAAAATCCCTAATTTTATTGTCCTAAGTATGTGAAGCTGATAGGCAGGAGAAAGGCAGAATAATCAGAGAAAATGGACTACAAGTCCAAATTCTTGTCTGCCTCCTCCCTCTACCAGGCGAATCAGCAGATCATAATATTGGCCGTCCCAGCCTTTCCTAGAGAAGCCCAGGAGAGCTCCCAGTTACTTCTCAACAACGGCCACCCTCCTAGCAGGTATAAAAGGCAAGTGCAGAAGTTACCGGGAAAGAGGACAGAAGAAAGGAAAAGCAATGCTTTATTTTATTTTTGATTTTATTATTTTTAATTTTTTGTTTTAAGTAAACTGTACACTCAACACTGGGCCCTGAGGTCAAGAGCCAACAGCTCTACAGACTGAGCCAGCCAGGCACCCTGAAAAATCAACTGTTCTAATGAACAAGTCAACTGTGCAGTTATTTAAATGCATTTTAAAATGTCTGATTTACAAATTTTGGAAGGCCTAAATACTTTCAAGAAAGATTATTGCCCATTTCAACGCAGCTGGCTCAAGTGGGGCAAACCGTATACGTACACCTAAGATCTCAAACTTTCATAGACAGCAATGTTAAAAACAAGAGGCCCCAAATGGCATCACTTATGCCAAGTCACCAAGTCGAGGCTCAAAACCTAATCTGATTGCATTTTCAACCTCCCCCAGAAATGTACTCCTCACTGGTCAGTCAGGAATTTTCCAATCAGTGCAGGTAATGTAATCTGGCACAAGGGTCCTCTCTATTCCCCCAAAGGAAAATCATGTAGTCTATATAAGACGATCTGCTCCTTCCCCTAAGGAAAAGTGACTTTGCCTGGAACAATCCTTTCCTTTTGGGAATAACTTTCTTGCTCCATCCTCCTTCCATTTTTGTACAGCTCCTGAGAGGTCCCCTCTACTTATTACAGGAGATGCTATCTAATTCATGAATCCTTTAATGCAGGTAATTAGATTTTCAAATTTCCTTGGCTGAATTTTATTTTGTAACAGCAGTAAATAGCTCTCCTGGTGTTCAAACAACGGAATCTGCCATGCTCTAAAGAAGACAAAGCAACAAAACTCTCAGCAGACTTTAGAAGTTTAGACTGAGTTCTCAATATGGCTTGATCTTCTGAAATCTTAATGAGTAGGGAATATACTTAATGAAACTGAATAAGAACACCCACCCCAAAAGGAGCATTGTCAAGACACACACCCCCCCAAAGGACTGCATTTACTATTTTGGCATTCTGCAGAATTAACGAAACTCACTAAAAAGAGCATTGATTCTTGGTGAATATCTCCAAAAACACAGAAAACAAACACAGATGGTGAACATACCTAACCTTAGCAAAAAGTCTACACTGTTCACTCTAACATTCTGCAGGCAATCCTCTGTTATAGCAAACATGTTCTGGAAAGGGCCAGGAAGCAAACATTTACGTCTTTCTGGAACAGTGTCTTCACAATTATTCACCTGTGTCGTAGCCCAGGTGGTGCAGCCATCACAGCCAAGCACCCCACGCAGATGGTACTAAGGGTAGAGGAATGCTATGTCCCAATGAAACTTTATTTATGGATCAAGAAATGTCCATTTCACATCATTTTCATATATCAAAGTATTATGCTTTTTATTTTTTCCATTTGAAAGTGTAAAAAATGTAAGACTCATTCTCAGCCAGAAGACCATTTTATGCCATCCCTGTATCATTTTTATCAATATTTGCAGAAATAAAAATTTACAAATGTCTATAAAAATATCTTTCTTGATATTTCTTTAATTTCTTTTCTCCATTCCCAGTTCTAAGCCTTCCACAGTAACTTTCTAAAGTCCTATTTCATTAGATTCCTTCCCTCCTTGCACATCCCTCTCCCCAGGGTACAGCTTGCCAGTCCCTTGGATGTTTTTAAATCAAAATCTACCCGTGTCAGAAAAAAAAAAAAAAGTCACTCATCGCAACTTTTTATAGATCCTACTTCCTTGAACTACTGCAAAGCTTCATATCTTTTCATGCTCAATCTTTCAATAAATATAGATTTGGCCAATCAGTCTCTTTCAGCCATCATTTAAGTCTGGTGATATACAATGAGACCCCTGAGATGTGGAGTGAGGCTGCATTCTTGAGAAGGCAGGTTTTAGTCACAAATACATTTAATATTTAAAATCTTCCCAGTAACTGTTCAAATGACCATCTCAAGAAAAGAGATGATCTACCACTTTAAAATGCTGTCTCCACTCTCCTGGTTAAGTAGTCTTTTCTATTTTTTAATTATTTACTTTATTATTTTTCTAATTACTATTGTTATTGTTCTAATAACATCATTAATAGGACAATGTTTCATAATATGTTAAAAACTTGCATCTCTTTAGGGGCGCCTGGGTGGCTCAGTTGGTTAAGCAATTGCCTTCGGCTCAGGTCATGATTCTGGAGTCATGGGATGGAGCCCCACATTGCGCTCCCTGCTCGGTGGGAAGCCTGCTTCTCCCTCTCTCACTCTCCCTGCTTGTGTTCCCTCTCTAGCTGTATTTCTCTCTGTCAAATAAATAAATAAAATCTTAAAAAAAAAAAACCAAAACAACTCGCATCTCTTTAAATTTAAAGCCACAAAGTCCTAAGATGTTAAATTATTTAAGAACTGAAACACTGTAAGTATACAAAGTATAATTTTTTAAGATTTTTTTTTAAATTTACTTGAGAGAGAGAAACACAGGTGGAGAGGGAACACGAAAGCAGGAGGAGTGAGAGAGGGAGAAGCAGGCTACCTGAGGAGCAAGGAGCCCGATGCGGGGCTCCATCCTGGGACTCCGGGATCATGACCTGAGCTGAAGGCAGACGCTTAACCAACTGAGCCACCCAGGCGCCCCTATAATATTTGAAATAAGTTAAAATCAATACTAACTTGGAAAGGTACAATCATAAACTGGAAACTGAAAAAGAAATCATCATTTTTCCTAAGTGTGTCTATGTGGGAAGTGTGTAAATGTGTAGTCCCTGCTGCAGGAGACTGTTCAGATTAGCATAAATATTCAGGCATGAGTGGAAAGCCATGTGCTGGGGCAGAACTGTGCTCACGAAAGGTGATGGGCGGGAGATGGAGCATTCAATCCAGAATGCGATTTCACTCTCCGTCTCTCGCCATTCCTAAGTAACGCCGAGTTTCAATGCACCTGTATCAAAACGGTTCCCAGTGAACTGAGCACAACAGCAACAGCGAAAATCCACAGCTCAGCACTCTGTGTCTGACTGTGAAGTGATTTCTCCCGAAGACAGATGCCACCCCAAGGAACAAAAGCAGAAAAACAATCCATCCTATGACCAGAGGCAAAAGCAAGAAAAGATTAGAACTGCAAGTCTCTCTCTCTCTCCCCGCTCTGAGACTCCCAGGCTACATCTTTAGAACATCCTGCACAGACAACAGAAATGGTAATTTCCTACACAGTGCAAAGCAAGAAGCTCTTTGCCTTTTATTCTGCTGTCAACTACATAAACCAAAGGATTTCTTGCAAACTACTGTACCCCCCAAAGAAACCAAGGGATATAGTTCCTGAAAAGCAACATCGACGGTCTATTAAAGGTCAAAACATTTCTTCAAGGAGTTAACACATTCAATTTTAGGTTTTTTACTTCAAGTGCACTAGCTAGGTTTTAGCATTTTAAAAGAAATCCTTAGGACCAAAAAAAGGGGGGAGGGTAACTGTACTATGTATTTTTATTTCAATGCACGTGGGAAAAGAAACAAATACTAAAAATTTCCCACGGAAATTTTCAAAATAATAGGTACTACCACTCCTAGGAAGGAATTATTTCTTTAATGTTCCTTTTACTCCATCGAATGAGTTCTATAATCCGCAAAGACAACCCCCTTACTAGGTCGTCACAAGTTGCCCACCATTAGTTCAACATCCGATAGAACACACTGTCACAAGTTCTAACCCTGCTCTTCACTATATTGCAGTTTTTAATTCAAAAATACAAAAAAGGGAATATTATTCTTTCTTTCCCCATCGACATTCTCCATCTTTTACCTCTTTTTGACAGCCCCTTAACCCCACCACACAGCACTTACTATCTAATTTCTTTGAAGAATAAAAATAAACCAAACCACAGTCTAAAGCTCGAATCATCCGACACTTCATCTTTGCAGTGAATTAAGGCCGTTCCTAAAGACTTGCTAACCCGATCGTGTTTTTCTCAACGATTAGCAGTAGGCAAATATCTGGAATCATACACTTCCTGTGAAAGCAACTGACCTTTGCCCGCAACATTAAAACAACCTGACCATAAGCAGGCTAAGTTTCCAGTACGTAGAACAGGAAATAATTTTCTCTGAAATTTTAAGTTTCTTCTACCTAGGGTATCCCTTTGATTATTTCCTATTTAAAGCTTTTAAAAATCATTATTCCTCAGTTCCACCCCAGTAAAAAGTACTGTTAAGACAACAAACCTCCAGTGAAGCCATCTACATGACACCAAAGAGCAAACATCCAATAAGAAGTAGGAGCAGATTAGCAAGAGTTTCTCATTATTACAAGAACTGTTCTCAGCAATTCAATTTATTCCCATTTGTGTGTTTTGTTATATAGACAAAGAAAGCAGAAACTAACTCACCAATCTATAGGGAGTGTAAATCAAAGTTATTATCTTAAAAATACAGAGTATTAAAAGGCACAGAGCAGAAGAATAATAGCAGTAAAATCTTTGGTTCCTTCCACCTGCCCTGGATTCTTGGGTTGCAGCTTCTCTATCAGCTAATTTTCTCTCAGTGTGGGGTTTTACTTGGTGTGCATTGCTTTCCACTTACATTTCTACCCCTGTAGTTTTTTAAAGGAGATAAAGCAACTGTATAAGAATGCCTAAAGACATCAAAGCCCAAAAGCTTCCCTGGTTGTGTGTGGCATAGGAGGAAGAGGAGGAAAACGTGAGGTAATGAGGATCTACTGTATTTACCTTATGTGCAGGGCATGTAGACAACAATAGAAACCATGTAGGGGGCACGTTTGGTCAAAAAAGAACATGGCAGCCTAATGGGAGGCCTTTGTTCTTCAAAAGGGTCTCCTTTCCCCCTTTTGTGTTTCACCTAATTCATGGCATCTGAGCTGCTCTTGAACTTGACAGACTGAGAGAAAGAGAGGGAGAAGAGTGGGGGAGTTGAACACACAAAGAGAAGAGAAAGGGGGGACTTCAAAAGAATTCATTTGAAAAAATTAGTTCTCCTGCCAGTTTTGATGAAGTTTTGGAACTTTAAAGGAGTTAGAGAGTATCATTCAGGGTTGAAATTAATTTTTCCAGAGATTGTAATGAGAAATAACCTAGATAAATCAGGAACAATATGGATTGTGTCCTTAAAACCTGTTACAATTTTTTTCTGCTACAACCACAGTTCTTGAAATAACAGTAATAAAATTGTTGATTTTCAACAATTACAAGAAAGACAGCACTCTACAAGCAGAACCAGGAATTAAATAATTTTCCAGGTTAGGGGAATTTTACGTGAGTGATCAACAGCGCCAAAAACTATGCAGAACACCAGCACCACCTGCAGGATAGATACATATGAGCACTCCACACCATTTCAAAGCCTAAGATCGAAAAAAAAAAAAGTCACATTATTCTTTGACACTTTCACTTTTTGAGAGAGAGAGAAAGAACATGAGCAGGGGGAGCAGGAAGTAGAGGGAGAGGAAGAAACAGGCTCCCTGCTGAGCAGGAAGCCCAACTCAGGGCTCCATTCGAGGGCCCCAAGATCATAACCCAAGCCAAAGGCAGACACTTAACCAACTGAGCCACCCAAGCGCCCCTGACACTTTCACTTTAAAGTCAAGAACTAAAAAAGTTTGGGGGCCCCTGGGTGGCTCAGTCGTTAAGCATCTTTCCTCGGCTCAGGTCATGGTACCCAGGTTCCCTGCTCGGGAGGAAGCCTGCTTTCTCTCCCCCTGCTTGTGTTCCCTCTCTGTGTCGCTCTCTGTCAAATAAATAAATAAAACCTTAAAAAAAAAAAAAAAGAACTAATTTTTTTTAAAAAAATCAGTGAATAGGGGCGCCTGGGTGGCTCAGTTGGTTGGGCAACTGCCTTTGGCTCAGGTCATGATCCCAGAGACCTGGGATTGAGCCCACATCGGGCTCTCTGCTCGGCGGGAAGCCTGCTTCTCCCTCTCTCATTCCCACTGCTTGTGTTCCCTCTCTGGCTGTGTTTCTCTCTGTCAAATAAAATCTTAAAAAAAAAAAAATCAGTGAATAACTTCAGAGGGAGAACAAAGCCCTAGGAACCTTTGGCCAATTTTAGGTATTCATGAATATAAATACAGGACACAAAGATCCTTAGCTATGTTATGTATTAACACAAAAGGTTGCTTCAAACCAATAAAAGAGCAGGCTTTAAAACTGATTTATTTGGGGGCACCTGGGTGGCTCAGTCAGTTAAGCCTCTGCCTTTGGCTCAGGTCATGATTCCCGAGTGCCAGATGGAATGCCAGTTGGTCGGACTCCCTGCTCAGGGACTCGTGCTCCCTCTCAAATAAATAAATAAACTATCTTTAGAACTAGTTATTTCTTTATAGTCATATTTCAATTTAATCTTACAATAAAATTACTACACAACCTCATTACTCATCAAATTATATTCAGAAAGCACTGGCTATTTCCAAATCCACCCTCAGAAGAAAATGCGATACCAATAAGGAGATTTAAAGACTTTCCCACAGGTCTCGAAAGCAACTGTTAAAAAGATGGGATCATATTAAAAAAATATATAACCTTTTCAAGGGAATGATTGTGAAGATGTAGCTTTCAACTGGATTTAAGTACACGAGCATGCATGTGCGTCAGTTATAGTAGATTTGTTTAAAAGTCAGGAATAACCACTCGGATCATACCCTGCATGGACAAGAAGTTGTGTCAGCCTGCGAGTGTAAAAGAACTGTAGGTCTGGCACTGACATAAAGTGAAGTTTTAATCCCCAAGGTAGGGTGTCTCAGCCTGGCACTACCACTGTTCTGGAGCAGACAGTTCTGTTCAGGGAGGAGGGCTAGTCTGCACATTGGAGGGTGTTTATAGCTGGCCTCCTATGACTTGTGCCATCAGCACCACCCCACAAGTTATGAGGACCAAAAATGTCTCCACACATTGTCAAATGCTCCCCAGACGGCAAAATCCTCCCCCATTTGAGAACCACCACCCTAGGCTAACTAAAACAATGCTAGCACATGCTAATTTTGCTTCCCTAAGTACGGTCTCACACCTTCAATTTTAAAAATAACAAATATGTTAAGCACTTGGAAGTATCTGTCAAATTCTTATTAACCTTCACACCACATTCTACAGTCACCAGGGAATATGACAGCACCAGCAGACACAGACTTAAAAAAAAAAAAAAGACTCATCTGGTTTACTAACATATTACTAGCTAACAGTTATGTTTCATGTGGTTTAATGAAAAGAATACTAAAGTTGTTAAATGAACTATATGCACTGTGAACTCTGATCTACCCAGATACCTATCTTGAATCCATCATTTCTCTGCATCTTTCACAACCTTCATTTCAGCCACCATCATCTCTCATCCAAAGAGCCTTTAATTGTTCTCTCACCTTCTATTCAGCTTTTACTCTAGACTCTTCCAACCCATCCTCCATTCATTCATTCATTCAACTAATATTTACTAAAATGTCTGCTATATGCCAGACACTTCATGCACTGAGAATACATTGGTGAACAAAAAAATTTTTTAAGGTTTTATTTATTTATTTGACAGAGAGATCACAAGTAGGCAGAGAGGCAGGCAGAGAGGAGGAAGCAGGCTCCCTGCCGAGCAGAGAGCCTGATACAGGCCTAGATCCCAGGACCCTGAGATCATGACCTGAGCTAAAGGCAGAGGCCTTAACCCACTGAGCCACCCAGGTGCCCTGAACAAAATTTTTGTACAAAATACTTTACCTAGGGAAACGTAAATTCTACTATAAAATATGCAAGAGGGCAGTAAGTGTTTTGAAGAAAGAGGAAATACGGAAGGATGGGCATGAGTGGGGTCTGGTGTTACACAGAGTGGCCAGGGATAGGTTCCAGTCGTATGAAGAGACCTGAAGAAGGTTAGAAAGTGAACCATGTGAATATGGGGGAAGTAACAACGTAGGCCAAAAGAAGAGCAAGTACAAAGGCCCTGAGGTGGCAGCAGGCCTCAGCCTTTTACTGTGCCTGAACACCACTATTTGGAGCAGAGAACTGTGCTCTAATACTTTCAAGGAAAACACTATGCGACTATGTCAAGAGTAGGCTGTAGGGCTGTAAGGACGGAAGCAGAGAGACCAGTTAACTTACAGGACATTAGGCCACAGTGGGGTAGTAAAGAAAAGAAATGGTTAGATTTAGGATATGTTATTAATCACAAATTAATATTTTTCAAACATAAATGGCGCTGTGCTCTTCCTCAACTCAAAGCCCTTCAGCTGCCGCTTTGTTCCCACTGTACTTTATATAAAATGAAAAATCCTTAATATGGCCTAAGATCTGCTCTCTGCCTACATTTCTAGCCTCATCTCACATGTCGGTAATCAAAATACATTCCGGCCACGCTGACCTTTCTGGTTCTCTACTACCCCAGATCCTTTCCCACCGGGCGGGGCTTCCCGCATACTGTTCTCTCAGCCTGAAAAGCCCTTCTCACTCTTGGCCATGCTCGCATGATCACCGGAGCTCTCACATTTCAATTCTCAGCTTAGAAAATTCACTTCCATGAAGAGACCTTCCCCAACATGTCACTCTGGATTAGCTTCACCCCTTTCCCCCATTATATTCTCTCCAAGAAACCCAAGGACTTTTCCTTGATAGGGCTCACCCTCGTTAGTAATTATAACATTGGTTTAATTATACTTAATGGTTAATGTTTGTCTCCCAAGATGGTGGGCTGGCAAGAGCAGAGACTACTTCTGTTTCACTTACCATCACACACTGCAAGGTGTGACACAGCGCCTCATCCCTCGTGAGAACAAAAAATAATTTTTGAACAAATGATAGAGCTTTCGTCCCAGTTCTGCCAGATGTAATCTAGTCACTTAAGTTCTCAGGGCCTCAACATACTTCTCCCCCTTTTTAATCTTATGACTATAAGAAAGTCAGAGAAAACAGAGCAAATGAGACAAAGAAACAGGAAATCACTTAAGTTTTAAGAACAGTTTCTTGAGGCAGTCAGGGAATGAGCGAGAGAAATGAGGGAGGGCCTTGATTGTTGGGTTATTAAGTTGAGACTATTCGGTGGCCAAATGAAGAGGTGCTGAAGGCTTTTTGAGCTTTGCAAGGCCACAATCAGAACAGTGTATTTGGAAAATTAAGCTCTCTGTGGTGTATAACTAACTGAAGAAGAATCTGAATGCAAAAATTTAATTAGAATCCAAACGCAACAAGTACTTCTGCTCTTTCTGCCATCTTGGAGCCTGTGGAAGCCTGCTGGAAACAGGGCTTCTAAAATGACCAACATTTCTGAAAGGCTATGGTTCAAGGCCATTTTTGCTGCTGGGAAGTGGGGTCTCCAGAACAAGAGGGAACACACAGCTCTTCTTAAATTGAGGGTGTTTATGCTCGAGAAGAAACTGAATTCCATCTAGGCAAGAGATGTGCTTATGTGTACAAAGCAAAGCACAACACAGTGACTGGTGGTGGCAAACCGGACAAGACCAGCATCATCTGGGGAGAAGTGACTCGTGCTCGGCACGGTCCCTGCCAAATTCCGAAGCAACCTCCAGTCCGTGTGATGCTATTCTTACCCCTCAAGGATTTCATCTTGCTGAAAAGTACATAAAGGTGTAGATCTGTTCTCTTGTATTTTTGCTAAAACAAAACAAATGCAACAATGACTTCTGACAGTGGCAAGGCCCCCAAAGAAATGCCAGTCATAAACAAAAATTTTTAATTAGAATCCAACAGGTGAAGAGTGCCTCAACTACTTTTAAAAGGTAGTTGAATATAAGAACACAAATATATTTTTTCTTACGTACTAATTAATGAAGATTCTTAGCATTATTATTTAATGACCAAATTAAGCTTGTGTTTGTTTTAATTATATTTTATATAGAAAACAAAAAGGGACCAACAAGGGACAATACTTTCCTTTTCCCATTCATTCATTCCTTACAATGTAAGCAGATTAATCTTCCAAAACCAGGGCTCATATCATATTACTCAAAAAACTTTAGTGGCTCCCCACTGTCTACTGAATTAAGTCCAAACACCCTGCCCTGATATTTAAGACCCTATACAAACTGGCCCCAACTTATTTGCTTTTACTCCCCTATATTCCAGCCAAACTGAAATACTTTTGCTCCAACACAGCCAGCTTTTTCTGCCTGTACCAGACCTTGGTTCATACTATTCCATCTTTCTGAAATGCGATTCCACCCCCCACTCCTTATCCACCTCTCAAAGTTGCACATTCCTATTTCAGGGCCCAGCTCTCATGCTACTGCCTCCCTCAGCAGCTCTCCAGCCTCCCTCAAGCACAAAACGACTTCTTTTACCCACAGTCCCAGTACTTTGTAAATTACGACATGCTTATACTGAATGACTTTCTCCTTGTATGTTTGATCTTCTCGATGAAATCATCAATAATTTCTAGCCCCTTTTGTGAAAGATGGGTAGTTACATACACAGAATTAACAACTGTATTTACAGTTTGTAAACTGCTCTAATAGCTTATTTCTTTTGAGGGCAGGAACTGTTTCTGATTCATCTTTTGTTTCTTCCAATTCTTTGAACAAAGTATGTGTTTAAATGTCTTTGTTGAATAAAACTCAAAAATTTTAAGCTGAATATAAATTTGCCCCTTCTCCCTCAGGTCTTAATCACTGAGCCACATTAAAAGACAGAAACAGGGGCACCTGGGTGGCTCAGTCAATGAAGCATCGAACTCTTGACTTCAGCTCAGGTCATGACCTCAGGGTTGTGAGATCTCAGTGTTGGGCTCCATGCTGAGCATGAAGCCTGCATGGGATTCTCTCTCTCTCCCTCTTCCTCTGGCCCTCCCCTACTTCCTCTAAACGCGCGCGTGCGCACACACACACACACACACACAATTAAGTACCTGCACTCTAGTTAGCTATTGTGCTAAAAGACAGTGCAGACAATTATAAATAACTATAAAATACCACCCCTGTCCCAAGAAGCTTATTATAATGTCGTTAGGAACATAAGACAATTTTCACAGCAACCAGAAAAATAATAAAAGTGCTATCAAACAATTAAATTCTAAAGTACAAATTTCAAAAGAGCTGTAGAGATAACAAGTGCCATGGAAGTCTGGAATGGAGTGACCACAGCTGGCTAGCTTCAATGAAGAATGCTTCTGAGAGGCATAGCTAGACAGGCAAGAAGAGGCAAGATTATCCAAAACAAGGTGTTCCCTCAGGTTGCTCCAATAATCATATCCTCCCTACATCTTGGTTTAAAAAATAATAATAACCCATGCTGATCACCAGGTCTCTGACCTATAAATGCACATGGCTCACTGTCCCCATTCACTTTACACAGACGTCCTCAACCAGCCCTCAGGTGTAAAATTTAGAAATTTGAAAACACATTTTCCAAAACACACACAAAAAAATCATTTTCTACATTTTTCTCACATGCAATGTGAAGGGAAAGAGGGAAATCTCAAAGATGACCATTTTAGGAAGCCAAATTAAATTTTTAAAAACAAACTATAAATCTTCATGGCCCTAGCCTGACTCATTCTAATAATTACTTCTTTTTTTTTAGATTTTTTTTTTTTAACTTATTTGACAGAGAGAAACATAGCCAGAGAGGGAACACAAGCAGGGGGAGTGAGAGAGGGAGAAGGAGGCTTCCCGCCGAGCAGGGAGCCCGATGTGGGACTTGATCCCTACTCTCCGGGATCATGGCCTGAGCCGAAGGCAGTCACTTAACCAACTGAGCCACCCAAGCGCCCCTAATAATTACCTCCTTAAACATCAATAATTGGACAACTTTTAGATGCAGTAATGTTTCAGATTAGAAGAGTCACTTTTAAACTCATTCAAATGAGAGAGAACAGAGAGGATGGTGGTTTCAAGTTGAGACCCTCGGGCCAGCCAGCCTGGGTTCATAATCCCAACTAATCAGCCTTCCTCTGTGTGCCTCAGTTTATGTCTCTCTAAAATGAGAAAAAAAAAACAGCTAAGTCGTAGTATTATTATGAGACCAAATGAACGAAGCATTAAAGCACTAAGTACAGTAATCCAGCACATAGTAAGCAAACAAAAGACTTACCTATTATTATTATCCAAAGGAATTAAGGACACTAACTCACTCACTCAGCCAGGGCTACTTAGGCAATAATACATTGTAACAGTACCCCCTTACCCATGGAGGATACGGTCCCCCACCTCCACAGCATGTCTGAAACCTCAAATGGTACAGAATCCTGACATAAACTACAGTGTTTTCTTTACATAACACATACATAACTATGATAACGTTTCATTTAAAAATTACGCACAGTACCAGGTTAATAGTAACTAATAATGAAATAGAACAATTTTAACAATATATGAATGTACTCTCTCAAAGTATCTTATTGTACGACACTCGCCCATCTGTGATGATGTAGATGAGGAAATGCCTATGTGCGAGATGAAGTGAGGGGCACGAGGCAGGCACTGCGACGCAGCATCAGGCTACTACTGACCTTCGGACAAGAGTCAGAAGGCGAATCACCTGCTTCTGGACCATGGCTGACTGTGGGTAACTGCAACCATGGAAAGCAAAACTGCAGATGAGGGGGGATTACTGCAGTAAACAAAAAGTACCAAGTTCAAAAGTGAAAACTAGGCATTTCTACTGTGTAGGGGCCCAGGGTTGGCTGCCCCAAAATATGGCCCTTTGGCATAAAGATTATCTCAAGTTAAAAGTCATACAAACCCAGCAGATGCAGCAAAGGTTCTGCCTTCTCCACAACGGCCTAGATTTACATTGGAAAGGGGAGCCTGCAACGGAGGCCCCCTTTACCCAAGGAACTCAATCATCTGCATCATAGAACAATCTTGTTTTTCCAAACATATCCATTCACCTTTTTGCTAATGAGTTTTCTTCCTTTCCCAAGTTCAGGCCCCTCCCTTTTTCCTTAGCTCTTGTTGCCTCACTGTCTTCAGAATTTCATGTCTGTATGGATTCCCCATACATACATCTATTAAATTTGATTTACTCCTGTTAATCTGTTTCCTGTCAATTTGATTCTAAGTCCAGCTGGAAGGACCCAGAGGGAGTCTTCCTCCCTGACGCTATATATGAAATTCACATGAAAGGAAATGCAGAACCTCTGTACATACAGAAACTCAATGTATGACAGAGCTGACATTGCATAAAAGCAGAGGAAAGGAAAAAAATTTCAACAAATTGCACTGGAAGAACTGTAAGTCCATAAAAATGTCCCAACCTCACACCATACACAAAAATAAGGTTTGCCAGACTCTAATTAAGAGTGACAGCCATGTTGAATCCTGTGTAAATTTAGGAAGTTCTTAAACTCCCCATGCTTTAGTTTCTTTATCTGTTATCTGAAAGAGTTGTTAGACTTAATAATAGAAGTAAAATATGTAGAACACCCCAGACCATTAAGAAAGGCTCAATAAACACAGGATATTATTATTAGTGAGGAAAAAAAAAGTAAACAAAGAAAACGCAATTATACAATGATTTGCAATTTATGGTAAGTGCTATGAAGGAAAATAAAGAATGGAGGCAGATAACAGCCAAGATGCCAAAAAGTGCCTGAGGATCACATTCAGAAAAGGAAGAAATACAAAGGAAATATGATGGGGAGAAGTTGCTGATTCTTGTTCCATTAAGTCACTACCCCCAAAAGATGGAGATGTCCCTAAGCCATGAGAAATAGCAAAAAATGAGGTTAAATTATGGGGCATCTGGCTGGCTCAGTCAGTTAAGCATCTGCTTTTGGCTCTGGTCATGATCCCGGACTCCTGGGATCAATCCCTGCGCTGGGCTCCCTGCTCACTGGGGAGTCTACTTCTCCCTCTAACCCTCTGTGCTCCCGTTCTCGTTCTCTCTCTCTCTCAAAAAAAAAAAAAAAAAAAAAAAAAGGAAATCTATTCTAAAAAATGGGGTAAATTTTATCTGTGGTCACTTTCAGAGATACAACCCAATTGGAGGCAGTAGAGCCTACTGCTTCAAAGTGGGCCATGAGAATCAACGTGCCTATGTTCCAATCCCAGTTCTAATATTTATAGCTTAGCTGTGAATTCTTGGGCAAGTTTTTTAACTTGAATTTCAGGACTTCTCTTCTGTAAAATGAAGTGACAGACACCATGTGCGTCCTAAGGCTCCAGTGCACGGAATAAGCTAACACACAGCTAAGCGCAGCAAGGGATGCACGAGGGCATTATGACAATCATGTGCCAAAGGCTTGTCTAAATGGATCCCTTAGTATTTCCTAGAAAGCCAATCATTTATAGTCTACATTTTTTATTTTCTCCAAAACTCTACTGCCTCAAACAGTGTTTAATACAGCTTTTGTTTTATTTCTCAGCAAATTTCGTTAGATTTGAAGCTACTATAATGTTTTCTTCGCCCTATATATTTCTAACACTTCCAGCTGAAAATCGATATTGGGGCTCAAAAGAAAGATATTTTTCTAGGGGAAAGAATTATAGTAACTGACATTGGACCAAACTGCCATCTACTTCTTATCATTTGGACATAGGTATATATAATGTTACTGTAGTGTTCTTTCTCGTTTTTATTTTCCATAGAACAAATAAAATGGAGCCAGTGCCTCAAAAGAGGTTGTTTTTAAGGTATCTTTCTCATGCTCATATGAGCATTTGCTGGTTTTTCTGTTTAAATCAAAGAAAAAGTAGAGCCAATGTCAGATTTTAAAGTGAGAGACCATTTGATGCCCAAAATGAGACATGATTCCTCAGCACTACCTATTCTTGTACAAAACAATAAATGGCTCCCTGCAGGACACAGTCTACAGCTCACCTACGCAACTTAATAACAATCTTATCACCAAAAGTACCCTGAGCAATAGACAGCACCAAGAAGTGGCTCCGTTATAAATTTAGGAACAAAATTAAAGGTCCTAGGGAGACATTTTGCACAAGCACATCCAGACAGTGAAAAGGCATTGCCACATTCAAACAGGGTTTTACTGCTTTGTAAGTATCTCTCTCCCGGAAGCGACTCAAAATTATGACTGCCTCAAAATAAAGATTTGTGTAGCTATAACCAGTGTACCCAGACCCTAATATATCAATAGATATGCACTGAGGCTCTTCAGAGCAGCAAAATCATTGTACTGCTCTATCCCAAAGTCTTTCCAACACCATCACCAAAAGGGGAAAAAAAAAATCATCTTTCTCTTTATCCACGGGCAGCTCATCAAAAGACCATGACTTTTTTTTTTGAACTCTTCTTCTGTTCATATAAGTAAGATAATATGGTATAAAAATCACTGAGCTGGAAGTCCAAGATCTGAATTCTAGTCTCAGCTATTACTTGTCAGAAGCTTGATCTTTAACAAGTCACTTAACTTCAGTTTTCAGCTTGGGAACTCAAAATTATTTGGTGTGAATATGCTCACCAATTCTTCAGATGAAAATTCATGTTATTTCCATCATTTATTCTCCTGTCTCAACAACAACAAATCACTATCACCTATCAGTTAAGGATCGTACCAATTTCAAGGCACAGGAAACCTACTACAAACAGATAAGTAAAAAAAAAGGGGGGGGGGGAGGATGGTCCAAATAACTGGAACAGCCAGAAGCAGAACATAGTACTGACCCTCAAGTAGTATCTTCCATACCTGCTTTCCCCCTCCCTCTGCCCCCCGCCCACTTGTCTCTCTTCTTATTTGGACTTTATTCTCGGGCGGCACCATGGTAGCCAGCCGACGGCAGCCACTCTTGCCCTTCAGCAGCCTGGGTTCAGGTTCAGCAAGGATACTTCCCTCCATTTTGCTCCAGCGAAAACAGAAGCTCCGGCTGGCTTCCCTTGAGAAACTGTCTACCTGAACTGATGACTCGCCTGGGGTGCACATCCTAAATGCCAGAGCGCAACTGGCCCCACACATAGGCAGGGGCTGAAAGTGGGAAGGAGGAAGATCCTCCACACAAACCAGATGTTCTTGACACCTTCTCCAACCCAAGGTCAATCCCTCCACTGAGGCCCCGCTGCCATTTCTCTTCCCCATCAGCTACATCCCCAACAGATAATCTCTTCCAAAACTTAACAAGCCCTTTGAACCTTCCATTAGATAACTGGCACACCATCCACACTCTCCATGTAAGTGAGAAATCACTTTCTTTTCATCATCTCTTAAATCTGATCAGTAACAAATTCTCAAAGATTCCACCTCCTTAGTTTCTCTTCTCCCATCTTCTTCCTCTCCAGCTGCTTACAACCTCCTTCCCTTGGTATAGGTCTCTCTCCCATCACTCTGGCCCAACTGTTGTGACTGTATCCCACCCATCGCCCCACCTCCAGTCTCCACTGCCTCAAAATTCATGTTCCATACTGTCACCTGTATCTTACCAAAGTTCAAGTCTAATCTTATTCTTCCTTCTTTATACTTTGGTTCTTTCTTTTCTTTTTAGATTTTTATTTATTTGACAGAGAGAAACACAGAGAGGGAACACAAGCAGGGGGAGTGAGAGAGGGAGAAGCAGGCTCCCCGCCTCCCCCCAGCAGGGAGCCCAATCTGGGGCTTGATCCCGGGACTCCAGGATCATGACCTGGGCCGAAGGCAGTCACTTAACTAACTGAGATACCCAGGCACCTTTTTTAAAATACTTTTTAATGTCTCCTTGTTTCTGGTAGTATAAAAACTTTTATTTTTTACCATCTTCACCTTATAGTTTAATCATGTCTATTACTGCAATTTCCAAAATTTAATCAGTTGTTCTTTACCCCTCCTTTGGCTCACACTGCTCTCTAGACTGGAATTTGCCTGGGCTACTCTGTGGCTTCAAAGGGATCCCCCTACTCTACAGCACTTGCGAGAACAAGACTCAGTTAAGGTGTCTCTACTCTTATGAAATCTTTCCTGAGGTACCTGCTAGGACTTCTTTCGTTGTGCCCTCACAATACCCAATACATATTGTTCTCTCACGGCACCTATGACAATTTATTACACTCCCCTATTTGCAGGTAATAGTCCTCAAAAGCAAACATGCCTTAGGATCATCTGAAAAGCTCTAAAAAACAGATGCCTGAACCTACATACCAAACCGGAATCAGGGTCCAGGCCTGTAAAATGTGAAAAAGCTTCAAGGCAATTACAAGGTTACTTGCCCCCATCTCTCCAGGCAAAAACCACTTACACATGATAAGCTACCTGAGGAAAACCATTTTTTTTTTTAAGATTTTATTTATTCATTTGACAGAGAGAAACACAGCTAGAGAGGGAACACAAGCAAGGGGAGTGAGAGAGGGAGAAGCAGGCTTCCCGCCAAGCAGGGAGCCCGATGCGGGGCTCGATCCCTGGACTCCAGGATCAGGACCTGAGCCGAAGGCAGTCGCTTAACCAACTGAGCCACCCAGGCGCCGCAAGAAAAACAGTTCTTATTAAATATATCCAGTTCTTCAAATTGTTCCTGGTAGCAGGGAAACAACAAATGTTATGGAATGTTACAGAGTGTAAATCTTACATGCTGCTGTGAATTACAGATATCAAAAATCACCCAATGGGAGAAAATTACCACAACATACCATTTTCAGGCATTACAACTAAATAAAAAATTTTTATACACTGGGTGCGGGGGATCAGGAAAGAGACAGATGAAGAAATTACCCGAACCACCTTTTTCTCTGATAATCAAGAACAGAACGTTATCCTGTATGCTCAGTTGCTGAAGCCAAGGACCGATGTTTCTGACTTTAGCTTCAAGGACCTCTATGATTACGAGTACCTGCTGCTTTCTAATGATAAATA
Source organism: Spilogale gracilis (assembly GCA_004023965.1). Lineage (NCBI taxonomy): Eukaryota > Metazoa > Chordata > Mammalia > Carnivora > Mephitidae > Spilogale > Spilogale gracilis. The sequence continues at coordinate 123,983 of PITA01000955.1, forward strand.
AAACTAACACTGTCTTCTGTATTAGCTTTCTATGCAACACAGCTCTATGAATTGTAATTAGGCAATACTCAAAGAAACACAATCACCCCTTATGTCAAATCCAATTTCATAAATATTTTCTGCCCGCCTTCAGGGCCAAACACTAGTTTAGGTATATTGGTAAGGAGAACAAGAGGCTCAGTGGCTGACCTCTGGGAGCTGAGACGCAAGTACACTGCAGCTAAAGAACATTAATAATAGTGCTCAAATTTTCATTAAATAGAACTGAGACAAATAAATGTTTTATCTATATTCTATTATAACCTTTAAGTTAGATTAATATTCTTATCTTATAAAATGTTTTTAAAAAGAACACTAAGGCATTTTCCTGGTTAGTGCATTATCCAAAGTTTTCCTTTTGGAAAAAAGAAAAAGTTGCCTTATTTTTTTTTTTTTTCTAGTTGCATCATAAAAGCAGGGAGCAAATAGGAAAAAGTGAAGTAACACAGCAAAGACATTAAAATTTCCTTTAGCCAGTATTTTCTATTCTTTTCCAAACTGAGACAAACAAACCTAGCACGTTAAAACTTAAAGTGGAAAAGAGGGGTGCCTGGGTGGCTCAGTTAAGTGTCTGCCTTCAGATCAGGTCATAATCCCAGGGTCCTGGGATCGAGCCCCGCATCGGGCTCCCAGCTCAGCGGGAAGCCTGCCTGCTTCTCCCTCTCCCACTCCCCCTGCCTGTGCTCCCTCCCTCTCTCTCACTGCCTCCCTTTGGCAAAGAAATAAATGAAATATTTTTTTAAAAAAAGTTTAAAAGAAAAAAATCGAAGAGGAAATTTATTTCTTTAAAATAAAAAATCCTTACTATAGGAGCACCTGGATGGCTCAGTAAGTTAAGTATCAGACTCTTGATTTCAGCTCAGGTCATGATCTCAGGGTCCTGGGATGGAACCCCACATCTGGCTCCGCTCTTACGGCTTGCCCCTCTCCCTCTGCTCCCCGCTGCTCACGCTCACTCTCTAAAATAAATAAATAAAATCTTTAAAAAAAAAAAAGAAAACCTAATACAGTTCCACGTTTCACTCTGGGGGAAAAAAAAACTAGAAAAATAAAGGATGAAACATGTTAGTGGGAAAAAAAATTATACCTTGTTGTACAAGACAGTAAATTCTCGGAGGCTACAAACTCTTGGGCTGATGAGAAATAAAAGCATAATTCAAATCATTAAAAGTAAGTACTATAGGCTTCCCTTCTGAAGTGACACTCTTGGCCTTGTAAGTGAACTTGTCCCTTGATGACCAAGTCTGTCCAAGTTTCAGACATATTTCACCAGCAAACTCATCATAATGGGCTCTTTGGGCCAGTCCATTTAAAATATGCATTGTAATGAACACCGTTCTGCAATAAAACAAGGCCTTTTTCAAAAAACCCGAAGGCCCAATTAGATTATGTAAATCTGAATTCAATATATACATAAATCAGTCAATACCCAAAGCTCCTGGCAAAATGCCAGCCAACAATCTTTGGCATAAGAACTATTAGAAATGCCATCCTAGAGGGATATGTGCTTTTTTTCTCTAGCGTCAACACACATCAGATTGGAAGCTATAAGTAGTCATCCATGTTAACTTGACGCTGCTGTGAGAAAGAAAACTATCAAATGCAGTTACACTCTGACAGAATTTTTTTAACCTTTTCTATTGGCCAGAAATACTATTCATTTAGGCACCTGTGGCTCACTTATGAACATTCTTGCGCTTAGAGTTTGCAAAAAAAGTAAGAAACTGAAGGTAACGAACGCTGTAACTTAACTACACCATTATAAAGAATACGGATAATTACTTGGTTTGTGGTCTCAAATTATCAACAATGGAGTTTATTATGGTGCTGGTTCCGCTTCATGGTGAGAAAAAATTGACACTGAAAACAGATCTGGGGATCTTAGGTCCCCCTACAAAATTTTTTATTAGCAATTCCTGCATGGGCTTCTTCAATAAGGAAAACCACACAGGAATTAAGTTTGGATAGCACTTTGGAAAAGCACACTTGAATTCCTCAAGTCTTTCAGGGAGATATTGGGGGGGACTGCTGTTTTGCAGGGATAGTCTACAAAGAAACTGCAAACAGCTGTGCTTTTCCTCATTTGCAAAGACCTAACACATGAAACCTGAACTACTCGTTCTAAATATAGACTCTGTCCAGAGGGTCTGTTGAGATAACCCTAATAGCAAATAGGATGGCCTAAATTTATTTGTAGAAGCATCTAGAGGGATCTTGTTATGACATAAAAAGATAAGAAAACACATTTAAAAACATGGAGAAAACTGCCAACCTTTAGGAAAGCAATACATTTGATTTAAATAATCAATGTATCAAGAAGGAACAGGAAAAGTTTAATATCATCTTATGTCATATCTATTTTCTCATCCTAGTCCCTTAGTGACAAAATACAGAAAATCATTTTACTTTTTACATCATGAAGCCTGTCACACCATATATTCAGTGATGACAAAAATGGTACGGTGTCCTCACTCACTTCGCAAAGCCTCTAATGTCAAGCAGGAAACACCCTATCGTCAGAACAAGCAGCTCAGGCTGTCAAGCCAGGAGAACTTCTAAGAAGTATGACCTTTTAATGGAAAAATGCTATTTTCCTAGTACCTGATATGCAGAGAACATGAAAGAAAATCAAAATTAAAATTTCCCACTAACATTAATTAAAACTCTCTCTCTACACTCTTTTTCTCTCCATACTCAGGAAAATATTGATAAATATTGGCTCTAATTTTCTGAGGTACAGATAAATCCAAGATTAGTTTTAAAGCCAAAATCCTTATAGTTTGCTCATGAGATTTCTTAGAATACGTCCCTCTCTTTCACACACATCAATCTCACTATTATCTGAAACTGTTGTTGGTTAAATCTTTACTGCCCTCCCGAGGAACACAATTCTGAAACTACTAAAATAACATATTAATTTATTTGTACAGAATCCGAGCAAAATACAGCCTGTGCATGTGTACTCATTTTTAATCTAATCTAAACATGAGTAGGAAAGGCAACAAAATTTGAAGAAATAAAATAACTTACAATAAAAGTAGACAGGGCGGTAGTAAGATATATTTTTAAAATAATGCCACAGTACACCAGAAAACTGAAGTATGTAATATATTCCAGGCACTCAGATTTCCTGTGTTTATGAGTTTACTAGCAACCATTTTTTAGAGGCTGATCCACTCTGTTGATTTAATTAAAATCAATGGGAGGAGGGCCATCCAGAGTCCACTAAAGGTACAGTTACGCCCAAAGCTCATAGAAAACCAACACATTGTACTAGCACCTTTGTGGCTTGTGTACATCCACATTTAGCCCCAAATTAGGATCCTTTCAGGGGGAGGCTAACAATAAACTAATTCTCTCAAACATAAGATTACATTTTCCCTGATGTTCACCAAAAATAAAACTACTATTAAGCATTATTTTCCATTTTTACTAACATTTAAACACCATAATTCAAGTTATGATAAGAACCTATAAAGAAAAACAAAAAGAAAACAACTGTATTTCCCAGACCGTGATTACTGCTTTCTTTCTTTCTTTCGTTTTTTTTTTAAAGATTTTATTTATTTGACAGAGAGAAACACGGCCAGAGAGGGAACACAAGCAGTGGGAGTGAGAACTGAGAACGGGAGAGGCAGGCTTCCTGCCAAGCAGGGAGCCCGACGCGGGGCTCAATCCCGGGACTCCGGGATCATGACCTGAGCTGAAGGCAGAGGCTCAACCACTAAGCCACCCAGGCGTTCCTACTGCTTTCTTTCTACCTGACCCAGGTGAACGTTCCCCTAAACTATCAGCATAACTCAAACATAAAGGTAAGTGTACATCCACATCATCATCTCATATCCTTTTCTCTTCTTTGATTTTTGGAGAGAAAATGCCAGAACAGAGTGCCCAGAATGGCAGATAAAAGTCGAAATACTGCTAAGGTAGGAAATATACCAAGAAGACACACACAACAATCTCATCATACAAATAATGTTTCTTTTTTTTTTTTTTTTTTTTTTAAAGATTTTATTTATTTCACAGAGAGAAACATAGCCAGAGAGGGAACACAAGCAGAGGGAGGGAGAGAGGGAGGAGCAGGCTTCCCGCCGAGCAGGGAGCCTGATGTGGGACTCGATCCCGGGTCTCCGGGATCATGACCTGAGCCGAAGGCAGTCGCTTAACCAACTGAGCCACCCAGGCGCCCCTCATCATACAAATAATGTTTCTTGTCACTAAAGCCTTTGCATTATTCTATGCAAACAAAAATAAAATGTCAATTACAAAACTAAACACATCCCCATTAATAAAAGGAGTATCTTCCATCTAACAGCTAGCAAGGGGCAGAAATAATAAGGAACATTTTTACAGATTCTGCATTCATTCTTTCACGGCTTATCACAGTGTGCACTGCACACACAAGGCCCTTCCACACCTAGGGGATCTGTACCCTCCACTTAAATAACTCTTCCTTTAGTTATTCACACCTATGACCAGATCTTGAACCCCATCACCTCCCAAAACTCTTCTTCCTCTAACACTTTAAACTCTCTCAGTGCAACGCCACTCCTGAATCTGTCACTCCCTCAGACCCATTAAAGACCTAGTATTCTCCAACTCAACTAGTAAGGTGGGCAGACTTCCTGCCCTCCACGTTCCCTGAGACCATTAATTTGCTCCTTTCTTCACTTCCATATCAATTCCACGGAGACCATAAGGTCCATTAATGACTTTCTTATCACAATTTTCCATTCCCTTGCTTCCTTGTCCTTCTGCTCTACATCCCAACAAAGCTCCCAGGCCTGGCAGATTGCCTCTGACTGCCTCCTCCACTCATACACTGGGCTTCCAAGAACTATTAGCAATATTAAAAATAGAAGGCACAACCCTACAGGCTGGTCCTCCACAATCCAGCAAGTGTCCTCATGAATCTCTCTTTAGAACCCAGATTTCAATGGGTGGAGGAGGGAATTAAAGGCATATGGCAGATGAAGGGAGTTTATGAGTTTATATTATGTTCAGAGAAGCTTGGAGAAAAGGAAAGAAGAGAAGGAAAAGGCTGGTTATGCAAGGGAGCCGAAACAAAGTTGGATCGTGCTAAGGTTTAAGAGGGTTGGTAAACGGGGCAAGTTTGGAGTCAAGGAGAAGATAAAGATGTCCAACATTTCTCCAGAAATGGGAAGAAATGGAAGGGATCCACAGCTTCAGATTTTACGAAGATAATATACTTGCTCCAGTAGTATAAGTTAATTAAAAAAGGATTTATCTCTAATGCAACCCATTAACTTCTTGCATAGTAAAAGCCCAAACACTGAAATCAGACAGCCTGGGTTTTTGACTTTCAGCTCTTCAACTTCTTACCCATGTTATTTCCTAGACAAGTTATCACATCTTTCTGTGCCTCAGTTTCCTCATCTGTAAAATGGGGATATAATCATAATACATAATAGGGTGGTGTGAAAATGAAAGGCATTACTACACAGAACATACTTGGAATGGTGACTGGCGCATAATAAGCACTATATGGGATGTTACCTATTCTTCTGGCTAAAAACTTAAAATGCTATTTAGATGTTCTGACCCCCATATTCCCAACGTAATTTCTATTAGCCTTCCGAGTCTTCTTGGACAGGTCTCCCCTGGCTCTTCCTGTCTCTCCTCCCTGTTAAACACCTGGGTTAAGTGAATCTCTGTTACTTATAAACTTGGGTTTACATTCTTACAGTACTCATCACAGGGTATTATAATTTTCATGATACATCTGTCTTCCCCCTCCCTGAAACTGAATTGTGAGTTATTCCAGGATGGGAGCTATCTTTTCTGATTTTTTTTCCTGATTAAAGTTCAGGGAATAGGTAATGGGGGCGCCTGGATGGCTCAGTCATTGGGTGTCTGCCTTTGGTTCAGGTCATGATCCTGGAGTCCAAGGATCAAGCCCCACATCGGGCTCCCTGCTCAGCGGGAAGCCTGCTTCTCCCTCTCTCACTCCCCCTGCTTGGGTTCCCTCTCTGGCTGTGTTTCTCTCTGTCAAATAAATAAATAAAATCTTAAAAAAAAAAAAAAGAAAAAAGAAGTGATGTATGTAAATCAGCATAACACTGTACTCGATGGATAACAATAAATGCTGAAATAAATGAATAAATTCTAGTCTTAAGAGGACTGTTTTATGCAAGGGGGCAAACAAGTTCATCTACTAACTTAATGTCTATCATTTATAAAATATGCTACAGTTAAACTCAAGTTAAGAAATATAAGTACCCCAAGTCCTTAAAGAGCACTGGCAATCCAAAGAATTACCAGACACAAATTCCTACAATGTTTCTAACTTCAGAATGTACAAGCACATTACTCAAACAACTTACACATATATTACTCAAACAACTAAGTCTTTCCAAGATAAATGTGATAATGATTTAAAAGAAATAAAACTGTTACATACTTTGTAAAGCAAAATATGCAACTTCCAATCACATGGCTTTTCATAAACCATAGTTCATTCCATTATCAGAAACTGATACTTCACCCTCACTGGTGATCAGAAACTGACCATTGTGCCTTCTCTGCGTTAAGCTCAAAAAACCCCTGAAGGCAGCAAAATTCAAATAACATTCATAATATGAATGGTTTGATTGTGTGCTGTAATTATCATACCTGCACTTTTTGTTTAAGCTAAACTTTTAAGCACATCTTTTCAACATATGTATGTAAAGCACGTATCAAAGCCAAGCTACTTTTCTTTTGCAGTAAGTTCTAAAGATTTATTATACTTTCATTACTGACCAACAACAGAATTCCTACTGACAAGTTAACTGTATGGTAGAGTATGTATTTCAGATCATCATATTAGGGGCAGGACAAAAGAGAACTTACAGAAATCCCATGTTCCAGCTACTAGAAAATAGAAGCCTCATAGGTACTATATAGCTCATAACTGAAATTCAGTTGGGGTATATTTCCAGAAATTTTGAAACAATAAACAACAAAAAGAGGGAAAGAGGAAGAGATCTACAAGAGGGAAAACTTGGGAGAAGACGAAATTTCGATAACAATTAAAATTCATGCACTGATTTATAAGGGTCCTTTATAAATCCAAATTCTTAAAAATTAGAGATATAGAAATTGAACAATGTATATATAACCTGCCTTACTTGCAAAGTCACATTTAGCATTACATTTAAAGCATCATTTGTTCATAGTTATCAACTTACTTATGGCTTGTTGTTGTTTTTAAGTACGCTCCAGGCCCAGCTTGGAGCCCAATGCAGGGCTTGAACTCATGACCGTGCGATCAAGACCAGAGCTGAGATCAAGGGTCAGACACTTAACCGACTGAACCACCCAGACACCCCAACTTACTTATGTTTTTAGTAGCAACTAAAGTTATAAATGAATCAATTTTTTTTAAAGATTTTATTTCTTTATTTGATAGAGCAAGCACAAGTAGGCAAAGCAGGAGGTAGAGCAGGGAGCCTGATGTGGGGCTTGATCCCAGGACCTGGAGATCATGACCTGAGCTGAAGACAGATGCTCAACCGACTGAGCCACCCAGGCGCCCCTTGCATCATTTTTTTTAAAAAAGGTAGCAACACCTCATTTTTATTAGCCCATGAGAAACAGACAAAACTTTGACAGAAGAAACTATCAACATAAATGCAAAAGGGAAATAAAAAATGGGGTCTTCTTGTCTTCCACATAGTGCTAGGAGATACTAAAGGAAATCACTAAATTTCAACATTTTAAAAAGTCACTATATAAAAGCAAACACATTTTACTTGGAAATCTAAAATCTGGAGTCTTCTTTTAACTATAAGATCTTGGGTCAAGTAACTTAAACCCTCTCTAAGCGAGGAAGGAGAGTCTTAGGGACTTCAAATCTCTTCCAGATCTAAAAGGTATAGATATTATCTTCTATTTATTCTTTACTAAACAAATTTTAGGCTTTGCTTCCCCAACAACTCCTCTCATTAGGGAGGTACCATGGTAAAGTGGCTCCAAGTGCAAACAGAGAAATCGGACTCAAGGAGTTGTACTCTGGCTCCACCACCCAGTAGCCGGGTGACCCTAGACAAGTTACTCTAGCTTCCTTGTCTACAAAACACTGTAGTAATAACAGTACCTCTCTTCCTAAGGTTGCCATGAAGATGAAAAGAGAAAGTGCTTAGCACAGTCCTGGCACACAGCAAGATGCCTAATTAATGTCAGCTGGCATTACTGTTCTGTTTTGATGGTTTTTAAAAATGCTATTATTCCTTCCGCCAAATAGATAGAAAAATAATAATTTACTTCACAATTCCGTTTGGATCATTTCTAAATTTTAAAGTTTCTAAATAAACATTTTTGTGCATAAAGCTTTCCCCAAATTTAGGGAATTTCCTTAAAAGATATTCAAGAAGTCACTGGATCAAAATATGTGGATGTCTGGCTTTATAAAAATGCTGTACAGAGTTTCACTCCACAAAGTACATGAAAGCAACCAATTCACTGCATCTGAGTCAATCAGCACTGAAAATCATCATTACTTTCATTTCTTACAATTTGATTTAAACTATTTCTCAATGTTGCTATAATTACCACTTTGCTGATTATGTGAGGCTGAGAATTTTTTTTCCATTTATTTAAAAATAATATAAGAACAGGGGCACCTGGGTGGATCAGTCAGTTAAGTGTTCAGTTCTTCATCTCGGCTCAGGTCATGATCTCAGGGCTGTGAGATCACCCTAATTTTGAGTCTGCTTAAGATTCTCTCTCCCTCTCCCTCTGCCCCTCCTCCCCTCTTAGAAAAATTAAAACGAGGGCGCCTGGGTGGCTCAGTCAATTAAGCAACTGACTCCCGATTTCAGGTCAGGTCATCAACTCAGAATTGTGAGACTGAGCCCCACATCAAGCTCCCTGATCAGCAGGGAGTCTGCTTTTCTCCCTCTCTTTCTGCCCCTCCCCTTGCTTGCACACACTCTCTCTAAAGTAAATAAATCTTTTTTTCAAAAGATTTTATTTACTTATTTGACAGAGAAAGAGATCACAACTAGGCAGAGAGGCAGGCAGAGAGAGAGGAGGAAACAGGCTCCTGATGTACAGAGAGCCCGATGCAGGCCTTGATCCCAGGACCCTGAAATCATGACCTGAGCCAAAGGCAGAGGCTTTATTAGCCCACTGAGCCACCCAGGCGTCCAATAAATAAATCTTAAAAAAAAAAAAAATACAAGTGGGCCACTTGGGTGGCTCAATCAGTTAAGTGTCTGCCTTTGGCTCAGGTCATAATCTGAGGGTCCTCAGATCCAGTCCCACATTGGGCTCCCTGCTCAGCAGGGGAATCTGCTTCTTCCTCTGCCTGCCTCTCCCCTTGCTTGTATGCTCTTTCTCTCTCTGACAAATAAACAATCAAAACCTTATTTAAAAAAAAAATACAAGAAAGTAAAATAATTCACTAAATATAATTTTGGTACACAAAACTTAGTATTATAGTCATTTCCTGAGTTATTACTGTACTGCTACCTGCAATTTCTGCTTCTAATCCCCTGTCGAATCTCTAGAATTGAAGGCTTGGTCAAATTGAGACAAGCTTATCTTTAATTTCTCAACTTTATTTTTATATATATTTTTTAATCTTAAAGGATTTTTAAATTTATTTACTTGACACAGAGAGAGATCACAAGTAGGCAGAGAGGCAGGCAGAGCGAGAGGAGGAAGCAGGCTCCCCGCTGAGCAGAGAGCCTGATGCAGGCCTTGATCCCAGGACTCTGAGATCATGACCTGAGCTGAAGGCAGAGGCTTAACCCACTGAGCCACCCAGGCACCCTATTTTTTTATAGGAATAGAATGCTGCTCTACCCTGACCCCCACTCTCCCCAAGAAAGTTCAGAACATCTAGCATCTTTTTCTTTGCTTTAGCAAGTAGAATTCTTAGTGATAAACTATGCATTAATTTAATAACTACATATTTACATTCTCATTTTATGCCTGTTTTAATCTTCTTCTGTTTCTTGCATATACTCTAGAAAGGCTATATGAACTTGGTAACAAGCCAGAGAAGAACACAGAAAGTTCTGTCCTTTGCTATAACTGAGGTACATTAGTAGTATCACTGGAGGGCCTTCCTGAATCAAAAATCTAACTATTTCATATTCTAAAACATTTTATTAAAGATTAAATTTTATTTTATTTTAGAGATTTTATTTATTTTGTGACAGAAACAGGTAGAGAGGGAACATAAGCAGGGAGAGTGAGAGAGGGAGAAGCAGGCTTCCCGCCAAGCAGGGAGCCCATGTGGGGCTCGATCCCGGGACTCCGGGATCATGACCTGAGCCGAAGGCAGATGCTTAACAACTGAGCCACCCAGGCGCCCCAAAGATTTTATTTTTAAGTGATCTCTACACCCACTGGGGGGCTCGAACCTACCATCTCCAGACCAAGAGTCATATGTGCTACCCACTGAGCCAGCCAGTTGCCCCCGTCCCCTGCCCCTAGAAACATTTTAAGGTATCTTTCCTAAGGTTCCTAGCGGGCTCCCTCAGTTGAAGAGCATGCAACTCTTCAACTCAATTCTCAAAGAGAAGGAATTTGGGGTAATCATTTTTTAAATGGTTGCTAAAATGTTTTGGACAATTTCCAATATGGCTAAAATCCATTATATGACCCAAATAATTTCTAAAGACTGTGTTAAGATTTTATTGTAAAACTGTGTCTATCAATCATTTAGTCTGAACAAGATCCTCATATCTATTCCCTTTTAAATGGCAAGATTCATCATAGCTTTGGTCATTCATTATCTTTCTACCCCAATGCAGGGCATCTGAAGACATTTTGAAGACAGAACCTTCTTCATCATGGCCCTATTTACCAGATAAAGAAATTGTTGCTCACAGAGATTAAGACCACTGAAGTAACAGTGACAAGTGGGTAGCAAAAGCTTTACAAAATCTGGACAAGAAAGCAAGCATTGTGACTCCTCGGGTCCTAGAGGATAATGCAAATTAAGTTAGATGCTAGTTCCTCATCTGTCAATCAGGTACCCTAAGTACCTGCTTTCTTTCCTCCTCCTCAGAACATGAAGTTTCAATGAGTAGGACAAAACTGAGCTTTGTGTTCTCACAGCAGCTATGATAAATTTCTGAGATGTTTTAGCTTTTTTAACATTTGCTAGTCTTCCCATTATGTTTGTGTCATTTCCTAAAAGATGTTGCTGGATAACATGTACTTATCTCTCTTCAGAAAATGACATACATAAAAATCAGAGGCGTTCCTCATTTCATTTTCACTCAGCAGGCCCAACACCAGACTCCAAAAAAAATACCTTTTTAAGGAAGGGATTATTTCCCACACATAGTCTACCAATTTAATATGTCTAGATTAGCAGTTCTCTAACTTTTTTTTTTTTTATTTTAGGGCCCCTTTACACCTTTAAAACTTATTGAAGCCTCCATGGTAGGCAGGCTCCTAAGCTGGCCCCAAATGAGCCCCAAGTCCTGCCTCGGTGCCTCTGTGTAGTCCCCTCTCCGGGAGTGTGAGCTGGGCCGGGGGATTTGCTTCTAGCAGAACAGTGCAAAAGAGATGGGATACCGCTTCTGTGATCAGGTTACAAAGGCTGTGGCTTCTAATACTCCTTTCTTGACCTTGAACAAGGGTTTGAACTGGGTGGATCCACTTATACATGGATTTTTGTTTGTTTTTAAGAGTAGACAGCAAAAACCACAAGGCACTTATTTACAAGGGCCCTCTTGTCTCCAGAGGACTGAATCTAAGGCAACTGGTACAGGGGTCACACCTGCTGCCCTTTAAGTACGGGGGAGGCCATTAGCTGCTCCTGGAGGGCCCCATGTGTGAGGTGGCTGGAGGGCAGGAGGCTGGGCTAAGGAGAGGAACATGCCCAGGGTAAGTGTTTGCACTGAGCAGGGGAGCACCCCACCCCAGTCCTCCCTGCTGTGGAACGCGGTGGCCGAGGACCTGGGGTCCCTTCCGGCGAGGCATCAATCCCTGCGCGGTGCGGTACCCCAGCCTGGAGGTCTCCCAGAAGCCAGCACAGTAATGTGTGGTCGAAGCTGCCAAGGGCTGTGGGCTATGGTATACCTCGTGGGCTGTGGTATACCTCAGGGCAGACCGGGTGGTGGTCTGGGAGCCACTGTTGCCTCAGGCCGCCCTGCAGCCGCCCCTGTAGGGCCCAGGCCGCCAGCGACTGCAGAACATCGCTATTCCCCTGCCAGGCCCCCACTCCCATCCTGGCCCGACCCACCTATACCCAGAGTATTTCTCAATAAATATATGAGCAGTACTGTAAGTGTGTTTTCTCTTCCCTATGATTTTCTTTTCTCTAGCTTATTTTATTCTGAAAATACAGCGTATAACACACATAACATAAAATTACGTCAACCAACTGTTTACATTATCAATGAGGCTTCCTTCCAGTCAACAGGTTCCTAGTAGTTAGTTCCAGGGAGGCAAAATTGGTGGTGGTGGGGGGGGCAGGGCTAGGTATCTAGTCCACAGGGTTTTTAAAGGTCAACAGTACTCATTAGCTTTTTTTTTTTTTTTAAGATTTTACTTACTCATTGGAGAGCCAAAGCATAAGCAGGGGGAGGAGCAGAAGGGGAGGGAAAGGGACAAGCAGACTCCCTGCCGAGTGGCATCCCCAATGCAGGGACCCCGAGATCAGGACCTGAGCCAAAGTCAGACACCTAACCAGCTGAAGCACTCAGGCGTCCCTCTAGTTCTTTTTATGTGCTTGCTCTGACGAAGCAAGCTGGAGAAGCCCATATAGCAAGGAATGGAGAGCAGCCTCCAGCCAACTGCCCGGAAGAAAATGAATCCAACCAACAACCAAACTCAAGAACCGTCAGATGAGACCACTGTTCTGGCCAACACCTTGATTACAGCCTTTTGAGACTGAAGCAGGGGACCTAGCTAAGCCATGCCCAGATTCCTAACCCACAAAACCTTCCCCTCTTCCTTTACATGCTATCCTCCAACCTAAGAGGTATTATTGCCAGTTCCAAAGCTCCAGAGCCCATATTAAGCCTTAGAAAGAAAGGACCTTTTGCTCTCTCAGGTCCAGTGTTCAGGATCCTCAGAGGCAGGGTGAGTAGGAAGCTGGTAATATGATTTAGAACATGGACAGACACAGGGAGACTCTACTCTGAGTCAGTTATTGAGGGCACATACTGATAAGATGGCAAAAGAAGAAACAGTTCCACGTGATGGTTGCTGAGACCAGTCTCTTTTACTATGTCTATCAGTATGGTAGTGGGCATGATTCTAATTACATAAGACATGGAAAAATGAAGAGTGTCAAACCTGAAACTAAGTCAAGAAAAATGTTTAGTGAATATTTACTCAGTATCTACTATGAGTTAAAACCAGGTACTAAAATTAACAAAACGTGGCTTCTACTCTCAAGGAGCTCAAAGTCTGAGATGAAGAACTTAGGAGGAAAATTAAAAGCTAGTTGTCGTGGATTTGCCAGTTCAGTTTCCAGCTCCTGATTTCAGCTCAGAGCACAGTCTCAGGGTCCTGGGATCAAGCTCTGGGCCAAGCCCCGCGTCAGGCTCCATGCCCAGAAGGGAATCTATTTCTCTCTCCCTGACCCTTCCCCCACTCATGCATGTGCACTCGCTGTCTCTCTGTGGAACGTGTTTTTTTTTGTTTTTTTTTTTTTAAGATTTTGTTTATCTATTTGAGAGAAAGAGAGAGTGTGCATGAGCAGGAGGCAGGGGTAGGCAGAGGGAGAAGCAGGCTCTCCACTGAGCCAGCTGGGAGCCCGATCGGGGCTCAATGCCAGACAGGGTGCTGGGATCATGACCTGAGCTGAAGGCAGACACCCAACTGACTGAGTCACCCAGGAGTCCCAGGAATAAATCTTTTAAAAAAAATAAAATGAAAAATAAAAATCTACTTTCAAAGAATAAAAATTATATAACACTAAACATGGTGTTGACTTTGTTGTTTTAGTTGCTATAGAAAAACTGTCTTCCACGGTTTACTGCTTATATACTGAAAACATTTTAAAATCACAGGAAGCTTTTTTTAAATATGGATAACCATTTGCTTTTATGTTTGTAACATTGTATGACACATTAAAAATTATAGCACTTGTTTACACTTGCATTTTTACCATGAGGTTCCAAGTCATCAAAAGATGTGAAAATAATAAGAAGAGCTTATATAAATTAATAGGTTCTAGGATAGGAGAAAAATTTTGGATTCCAATTTCTAGACAATGTGCTGAACAATTTATGTACATTATTACTACATTTAATCCTAAATATAGCTACATAAGGAAGGATTTTTACAGGTAAATTCTGAGAGCCTAGTTTCTTTCTTTTTTTTTTTTTAAGTGCCTAAAATAATGTCTGACACATAGTAAGCTTTGAAATATTTGCTGAAGGAAGAAAGTTACTGGTCAGGTATTCAAACATCAATTTGTCAGACTCCTGGGCCAGTATTCTTAATTACCATGCAATAATGCCTCAAGTTAAAATTAAAGTGAAGATGAAAGCAGAAGCAGGAGAACGTAAGTTATATAGAGGCACTAAAGAATAACAAATCCTGTCTCAAAGATAATTCCTCAAAATTCAACTCAAATAAAGAAAATTCATTTTGGGGGCACCTGGGTGACTCAGAGGGTTGAGCCTCTGCCTTTGGCTCAGATCATGATCTCAGGGTCCTGGGATCGAGTCCCACATCGGGCTCTCTGCTCAGCGGGGAACCTGCTTCCCCCTCTTTCTCTGCCTGCCTCTCTGCTTATCTGTGATCTCTCTGTCAAATAAATAAAATCTTTTTTAAAAATTCATTTTGGGGGCACCTGGGTGGCTCAGTGGGTTAAGCCTCTGCCTTCCGCTCAGGTCATGATCTCAGGGTCCTGGGATCAAGGCCCGCATCCAGCTCTCTGCTCAGCAGGGAGCCTGCTTCCTCCTCTCTCTGCCTGCCTCTCTGCCTACCTGTGATCACTCTCTGTTGTCAAATAAATAACTCTTTTAAACTCTTTAAAAAAAAAATAAATAAATAACTCTTTTAAACTCTTTAAAAAAAAATAAATAAATAAAAAATAAAAATTCATTTTGGGAGACTAAAGAATGAGATATAAAGAAAGAGAATATACTCATTATGTTTGCATACTAATAAGTACGACTGATATACCATTTTTTTAATTACCTATTCATGTAGAAATATATTTATCCTATCGAAAGCAGATATCATAAATATATTACTATATCTGAAGTTTCATTTCACAGCAAAACAATTAGTACAAACTCATGAAAATATCTGATTTTTTTGTTCCTCTGCTAATAAAAACAAGTAACAATTCCAAGTAGGAAAAGTTAGGTCCGCATAAATCAGTTAAGTTGTGGCTCCTGATTTGGATTAATTTTACATAAAGGATACATAAGTAAAAGTTAGGCTAAAGAAAAAAAGCATCCATTTGTTTTTGTCATCTATCTCAGGACAAAGTCTAGTCAATTCCACAGGTCGGACCACCTTGTGAGATAGACTTAAGCATTTACTGTTTCCACATGACACCAGTGTAATAAAGTTCTGTGATTAGGGTTCTTGCACTATGAGCTTTTCATTCTGTTTTTCAAATACCAACTTTAAGTCTTTCAGAGTCATCGAGGGCAAACAGCTCTTCCAAGAGGTCCAGACCAGAAGGCCGCACACCCATACTTCTCAAAGATGTCCAAGTCCTATTGTTTCTCTTCTATCACTGTGTGTAGTGCAAGTTGTATTCATGGCATTTACTGTGACCATCACTAGAAAGGCTGAACAACTCAGAACTGTTACCTCAATGCCCCAAACACAAAGTGTTAAACCTGCTGCTTCTTACTTCATCCATAATTATTGTCCACAATACTGTGTACAAGCACAAAGGAGTAAGGAGCACTTAAATGTGTAATTATCCCTAAAAATAATTTACCACTCAACAGATAACTTCATTTCCAAATCTTGAAAGAATTGACAATAACAGATTTTCTGCTGATCTTAACCAATCAAATTAAGTAGAGTAAAGTTAGCTGAAAACTGGAAGCAATACTCTTTATTTTAAACTTAGGCTCGTTAATTCCTAGTTAACATGAAAAATTACCTAACTTCCGTACTTCAGTTTCCACATCTGTAAAACACAGATAACATTATGTACATCGTAGTGCTGAGGTAAGGATTAAATGAGACTCTAAACAAAAAAGTGACTGGCACATGAGCTAGATTATTTTATGTAACATAGAACCATTCCATCTTAAGCTAATACTGCCAGTTGTTGCTAATTTTTCAGCTCAAGCAACAAAACTTGCTGTTAACTGCTTTACCTACAGCAGATCTTGCTTTAAAATCCCTGTAACAGCGTCACTGCACCTGCTTAATTAACTGTGCTATCACTATGTTTACAACCTGGCAGTACTTAGAAACAAGATTTCTGACTCCTGTTTAAAGGAATTATATCACCTGGCACTAGACAAAAGATGCTCTAGACCATCTGGAGTCATGCCTGGAGAAGACAAACAGGTCGTAACATTAGAGACAGCTGTGCTGAGGTTATTGCTTTATACTGGTCAATGAGAAAGATGACAGAAGGAAGACCACTGCTAACTCCTATCTCCTGGGTGACAATTTCATTACAAAACAAGAAGTCCCCTAACTCAAAAGTTCCAGAGTTGAGTTCTGAATCAGAATGGAAATTCCCATAACGTTGAAAAACTTGGGGCTTCAAACCACCAGAAAACAGTACCTTCACTGGGACACTGGATGCATTATTAAAGATGCCTGTGCAGGAGCACAAGAAAAAGTGAGTTAAAACAACAGATGACTTTCAATTATCTGTGAGACACTTACCTTGGAACAAATTAACAATTACTTCATAAGTCAGGCAAAGCATAAACCCCAATCACTTATCTGCTGTCCCATAGATTAACTCAGGAATGGCAAGAATCCCTTCACTAAACTATTTCCTGATTTTAAAATATTTCCTCCTCCTTCAAAGCAATAAAGTTACCAAGTATATAAAACACACTCATAAACTACCTCTAAATAATTGCCAGAATTCATTTCAACTCTATTCTTTCCGCTAACATGTTAATTTCCCCACTACCCCACCAAAACCACACATCTTCCAATATCTTCATCCTTTCATTTATCTTTCCGACTTGAAGAAGGTTCTGTCTTTGCAGCTGAGAATCTTTATTTTTTTAATTTTTATTGTTTCTGTAACCCAGCTACCCTATCCCTCCCTTCTCCAACCCCCAGCTACCCTCAGTTTGTTTTCCTGAGATTAAGAGTCTCTTATGGTTTGTCTCCCTTATTTTGCTCAGCATAATACCCTCCAGTTCCATCCAGTCAATGCAAATGGCAGAATTTCATTCTTTTTGATGGCTGCATAGTATTCCATTGTGTATCTATACCACATCTTCATTACCCCTTCATCTGTTGACAGACATCTAAGTTCTTTCCATAGGTTGGCTATTGTGGACGTTGCTGCTATACAGATACGGGTACATGTGCCCCTTCGGGTTGCAGCTGAGAATCTTCATCGGGGTTCAAACATCTGTTCATAGTCCTAAGCCAACTGCCTATTCATACATTTTGATCATTCTTCTACCGAGATATTTGTCATTTGTTTTGGATGACTAGGAGTATTTAACGTACTAAGAAAAAATTAACTCTACCATACAGGCTACTAATATTTTCTCCACATACTACATACTTTATTTATAAATAATCTGTAGATTTTTTTGGCAGATAGAACCTTACATATTATACACAATTAAATCTATCAAATCTTTTATGAGTTGTGTGTCATGTCAAAAAAAGCTTTCCATTTCTAAAATGAAAGTAAAATTATTCCTACTTTTGCTCTTGTACTTTTCTGAGTTTTTCTTTAAACATTTAAATCTCTAATCTCTCTAGAACTCACTTTTGTGTATGGCGTCAGGAATGAACCTGACACACAATTTCTTTTTTCAAAAAGCCAACAGTCCTAATACCTCCCGGTCCCTCTACCTAATGAATTTCCATCATTCTAGGCTCCTAAACTCTGGTTTCATGCTGACAGGTAACTTTAATGTCTGCATTAAAGTGATCACTTTTCAAAACATATTGTTGTTCAAGGGGCTTTGTACTCTGCTTCTAGGATTCCCAACACCTGCTAGGATGAAAATAAAAAGGAAAGGTAGGATGGGAGTATCAAATCGGACAATGCCAAAATATAACCATTAAGCCACCAGAGCAGTTTAATATGCACGTGTCTACCTATCACAGGCAGTAAAATTAACACCTGCACTGCTGCCTACCAGCAGCACTTTTAGATATGTTCTTTTACTCTGGCAAAGCAGTAAAAACTATGCAAGATAAACATATTTATTAGAACTCAGAGCTAACTATGCCTTAACAGCTTGGCAAACAAGAATGACATGAGGACACATGTCCAAATACCAAATGACACATAATCCAAATACCAAATACCAACCTTTTCCCTTATTTATAACACCTTTTAAGTAGACTATTTAATCAAGTTTTTTGTCAGTGGCAAACAATATTTTTAGAGGACAGTGCCTAGATTAAGAATAGAAAAGGGAAGCCCAGAAAACAAAAATTTTCAGGATATGCCCAGCACTGTTGAGGGCAAAATATACTTAAGCCAGCAGGTATGTCCTGACCATTAGCATAATTAACTAATTTCCTTGGTCCTGACCAAGGAGGAGTCATTAAGCAACTCTTCAGATTATAATTTGGCTTCCCCTAAAGCAAGATTACGTATTGCTGAATAGCCTCCAATTCTAGTCCACCATACAAGTATACTTCTCATGATAGGTTAACACAAACAAGCATTGTTTCTACTTCTGTCCGATCCTGTATTTGGTTAGCAAGAGTCAGTGCCTCTGAACTTAATCATCCGCAAGTATGGTAATCAAATTAAGTTTCTGAGAAGCAGGCCTGCCAGGGAGCCTGCCGACACAGTAACACCCTCTAAGGGGCTGCCTGCTTAGCCGACCAGTCTTCCCAAACAAGATGCCAACGCTCCTGTACTAATATGAACACAGATATACGTCCTTCCTCAACATAAAGTTAGGAGAAGGAATATTTATGGAAGGTTAACTAAAGGATATGCACTACCTCTATCCTTCTAAATACTCCCAAATCTCTTCCTCTCTGAGCTGAATCATCCTCGCCACTCTACCATGTAAGCAAGTGCCTTTACTTGGGGTCCTCTGGTTGCCCCATCTGGCCTAGAGAGAGGGGCAGCAGATATTTGCCACTGTGTCCACAGTAGACTACACTGCTCATTCCACAAGATGGGGTCCTGTTTATAAGGCCTCAGAGGAGAAATTTTCTTCTAATCTTAGTGTCAAGGAATTGCACTTTTCTTAAAACAAAAGTGTGTTTGCTTTTAAACGTTATGGGCATAAACTGACTAGGTTTCTTTTTTGCACCATCTAATATGAAGTTTAGAGAAGTGTTTATGCTCCACTGAAAGCAAATACTTGATTTTTACATTAGACCTCTGATTTATATATATATATATATATTTTTTTTTTTTTTTTGCATTTCTTGCTAGTTTATGTATCTTTAAAAACCACCTTAAATTGGGGGGAGGGACAAAATGAAACAAATGGACAGTCTGTATTCATGTATCATAAGAACAATTTGATTTTTAAATTTAAAGGGTCAGGAAAAAAGTGTCACATGAGAAGTCAAGGGACAGGAAGGATTTTGAGAACAGGATGTCTGGATTAAAAAAATAAAATCCAGCCAACTCTCAATTAACTGGGAAAAGAAGAAAGGGAAATTAAGAAGAGAAAAGGTACAGAGAAAAGGTGAGGGAACATCCCAAATAATTTACTTATTTATATAAATTAGACAAATTAAATTAACAAATTAAAAAATGACTGTGTAAATGTAACCAAACTTACTGTATAGTTAATGTTATATATGATACTTAGAAATGTATATTATTCCACAGGCATCACTCAACACTGTAAAAATGTTATAGTTGACAAAGATAACATAAAAACTGGTAGACAAAAATGGCCAGAAGGGTACTATCTGAAAAAACAAACTGATTGTCACCGTGAGCTCTGTCTTACCTGACCCCTTCCCACCAACCCCATCCCAAATATTAGGAAAAACCCTATGTGTTACAACAATCTGAAGACTACTGACCCCTCAGCTTTCTAAATAACCCGGCGTCATCTGGGTAGATGTCTTAACTCCACAACAAGCATGACCATGTTTTTGCTGGGTAGCCTCTCTCCTTCAAGGCTGCTGTCATCGTTCCTTGCCACCAAGAGACTTTACAATGCCGTCACTGCTATATGTCAACTCTGGTTCACACATAACACTACTGAGCCATCTCCACTCAGAAGTTAAATTATATTCCTCATTGTCAGCTTCTTCATATTTCTTGTTCCCCATGCCTCAGAGAACGCCAGCTTTGCTCAAAGGTCAGACCTCAGTTCAATCCAACACTGAAAAGATTTTAGGTTGAGTTGCGTTAAGTATGTCAAGTCTAAATAAACTCCTAGACGGCCCAAACAGCATTATCTTTCCTTTCCTCTTTTACCCTTCCCCTCCCAGATATCTGACCAAAAAAAATTAAAAGTACACAGAGTAAAAATGTATGCTCACTCTACTTTCCCTGTGCTAAAAGGAACATTTTGTACAAGGGTAAGTTACGATTCTATTCTCCAAAATCACAGCCCCACAGTTGACTAGCCCCTACCCACACCCCAACTGTCCCCTCTCTCTGACTGAACAGCTAATAGATGGCTGGAAAAAGAAAGCGTCTGATCACCAGTTTGATAAATACAGCTAGCATTTACTGATTACCATACAGGGGTCAATGAGAGATCACTTAGAATAAGAAGATGTTTCCGCTGATCATTTTTTATTCTTCCAAAAATGCATTATTTCTTTTAAATAATGGTTAGTCTGCATACAAGCCAGCTCTACACTAGTAAGACTTGGCTGTCACTGAAACTCTGCTAAGTGGAAGGTAAGTTAGCTGCAGACCCAGGGAAAGAGGGCAAACATGTAAACAGTCACAGAGAACCTTGGCCCGTGGGATACCCAAGGACTATGGCCATTATCACAAACTCAGAAGACTGTCTTGCAAATGGTAAGCATTCAGAAAATATATGCTATGCATAAACTTGGTAAATGAAATAAATTTTTTAAAGATTTTATTCATTCATGAGAGAGAGAGAGAGAGAGAGAGAGAGAACGAACACACAAGCAGGGGGAGAGGCAGAGGGAGAAGCAGGCTTCCGCCAAGCCGGGGAGCCCGATACGGGGCTCCATTCCAGCACCTGGAGATCATGACCCCCAGCAGAAGGCAGACGCTTAACCATCTGAGCCACCCAGGCGCCCCACGAAATAAGCTTTTCTGCAGAATACTACCAAAAGGCTAAATAACTAGCCCACTGGCCCCACCAAGGGCCAAGCCAAGCTTCCAACCCCGATCTGCCGGTCCCAGAGACAGAGCTCTTTGCACTTCCTGTGTGCCTCCTATGGGGGGAGAGCCACAGACCAAGGATCGCGGAGATCGTACTCGAAGGCACAGGGTGAACATGATACATCTCCCCGGAAAGTATATTTTACTCAAAGTTGTATAA
>PITA01000955.1:145690-224324 GCA_004023965.1 Spilogale gracilis
CCCCCCCCCCCCCCCCACCCCAGCGGGCAGCAGCCTGAGCAGCCGAAAGCCAAGCCAAGACTAGCACTCCGAAGCGCGCGGAAGCTTGCGGAGGAAGCAGTCGCCTAGGCTCCCCTCGGCTCGGCTCGGGTCTGCTCGGCTCGGCTCGGCGCTGGGGGCCGGCCCTCCAGCTCCCCGCCCCGCCCTCCTGGAAGTACCGCGGCTCCCGGCACCGCGGCCGCACAAACCCAGTCCCTAAGGCACCAGCTCGCCGCAGGCTCGGCCAGCACGGGGTAAACCTGCCCAAGTTTGATCGAAGCCTTTGGGGTGGCCCAGGAGCGAGTTGGACCCCACTCTGTGGCTCTGAGAGGCCTCAGTTCCTACTGGGTTGGCGAGGATGCCACACACGGAATATGGGTTTATCCTCCCTGGCCCACCCCATAAAGCTATCAGGAGCAATCCTGCCCCCTGCGCACCAGCAGACTGTTCCCTAGCACCGGGACACGCGCGGGCTGACGCGTGCAGGCCGCAGCTCCCACGCATTCCTGCCGGTCCGTCCCCCCGCCCCGAGCAGCCCCGGGAAGGCCAGTGCCCTTCAGCTCCACCGCAATATAGGTAATGTCCCTAAACTTCTTACCGGTAAAGCAGTCCAGGCTGCTTAAGTGTTCTTCGTTAAAACTAGTTGTCTGCATTGCCAACTTAAGAAAGTTAAACTGCAATAATGCGTGAAGACGGTTAAGTGATGGTGGTGTTTCTAAGAGGATGCTTTTGTTTTTGCTTTATCTTATTAGGGAGTTGATATAGGTCAGTGTTTAAAATGCTGTTCGCTGTAACAGATGTAAAACTAATTCTGTAAAAGCAGGAAACATAAATAAACACATCCGTGTTAAGCACCAAATAAATAGAAAGCGTGTGTTAAATGTCACGGATAAAGCACCAAATACATAGAAAGCATGTGTTAAATGTCACGGATAAAATGCAGTCCTCAACCTTACAGAGCTCAGGCTAGTCTTAAAAAGAGAAACAAGCTCACCAATGATTAAAAGTGCTACCACAGATGGCTCAATACGATGTACAGAAAGAGGAAAGGTCTGTAACTCTGAGTTGGACTTTGAAAGTATGGGGAAATGTGGAAGGCAGTAGGCAACTTGAAGAGTTCCCAGCTGGTGACCCAATCGCTTCTCTCATCCCTAAACTATTTCTCAATAGATGGATAAGAATTAAGTAGATGGGATAAGGGGAAGGTACTCATGCAAAGAGTATTTAAATTATAAATTTTCAGGAAAACCACAAATTCTCTGAAAGGCTAGAATCAGAGCACTACAGCAAGAAAAAAAAAACATTGTTTTACATTTGAAAAAATATACAGAAAGAGAAGAAAATTTAGAAGATGCCCAACTTACAGTAAAAGTATGAAAATGAAAATATGTTGATAGTAACAGGAAAAATTTAAAAGAGCTTGTGGGGAAACTACAGATAAACTATATACTGTAGGTAAAAATATACAATGACAACATATCCAAAATTTTTAAAACTGTAATTTTTTTTATCCTGCAATTCTTATTCTTTATTTATTCCTAAGAATTTATATTATTCCTAAGAATTTATATTAAAAAAAAATTCTAGGGACACCTGGCTGGCTCAGGAGGTGGAACATGCACCTCAATCTTGGGGTTGTGAGTCTGAGCCCCATGTTGAGTGCAGATTGCTTAAAAATAAAATCTTTAAAAAAAATCAGTATAGATGGATGCTTATAACTATGGAAAAAAAATCTAACATATCAAAAGGGATCAAGTAAATTAGTTGGTCCACCTATCCAATAAAATACTGTGTAACCACTGAAAAGGATGATGTAAGATGTGGAAGATTATGAACAACTGCAGATAAAAAAGGCAGGCTGTGTGGGGTGGCCCCTGGGTGGTTCAGCTGGTTGCCCATCCAACTCTTGATTTAGGCTCAGATCCTGATCTCAGGATTGTGGGATTGAGCCTCACATGTCAGGGATCCCTATTCACTGGGCAGTCTGCTTCTCTCTCTTCCTCCCCCTCCCCACCCTCTTTCTCTCTCGAATAAAATCTAAAAAAAAAAAAAAAAAAAAAAAAGGCAGGTTATGTTAGTTTTGAAGAACTGAAATCTGCAGCCATGTCAGTATTTTCTAGTTTTGTAAGACAAGGTAGAAATTGTCCCTCTGCTGACTTCACGGGCCCCTCCATTTAACGAATCACCCTTGATCAGCTATGGCCACTCTGAGTCATAATTCAACAAATAATTTATCATTTAAATAGGTTATTTATGTCCCTAGAAGTATTCAACTAAAGGAAGGTCAGACACCTTAAAAAAAAAAAAAAAAAAAGAAAAGGGAGAAACGTTTGCCTTGAAATTACCCAAAGGTTACACCTAGCAAAAAAAAAAAAAAAAAAAAAACCTGTTTATTTTACTGACCTGAACAAATCCTAGAGAGACTTACAAAAATGTAAGAAAAGAGGAGGGGATAAGTTACATAACAGATGCACACTGTGATTCCCTTTTAAAATTATGTGCACAGATGTGAGGGGTCAGGCAGATCCGGGGTGATGCTCCGTGCACTGGGGGTGTGTCTCTGCACATACGAGCACATTCCAGAAAGGGTCTTACTAACTGAACCCACATCATACTGGTTCTCCTAGCATCACATTACTGATAAGACAGAATTCCAGCAGCATGAGCTGGCCATGGCGCCAACACTACAGTTTAAGTTCCAGAGTGTACAACGTGATTTCTTTTTATTTTATTTTATTTTTTATTTATTTTTTTATTGTTACTTAAATTTTTTTTTCAGTGTTCCAAGATTTACAACGTGATTTCTTACAGCAATACTCGTTAAAGTATTAATTCGTCCTCGCAGGCTATAGTGATGTTTACAATGTCTCTCATAACGTCAAAAGATCTTCACCAATTCCTTTCTAACTGATTGGTATGGTACGTGAGTGCACACGTATCGGTCCCCCTGAACAGCATGCTTGGGCGACTGCATGAGCAAGCGCCAGGAGAGCTGGGGACTGGCTCTCGGCAAGGCGGTGGCAAGGCGGTGGGAAGACGAGGACTTCAGACACAAACAGCCTAACAGCTACGCAGGGTGACCCTGGGCAAGACTAAACAAGGTGCCTGTGATTGAGAAGACCAATACTATTAAATGACTAACTTACTGGAAACAATAACCAGCTGCCGTGTTGCCTCAACTGAAAGCTACATCCCTGGTTTAGTAACGGCTTGGGGGAAAGGGGGAAAGAGAATGGTAAGCAAATGCATGCTATTTACTTGTACATCAATTTTAAGTCACAGCTCATTAAACATTAAAATATATATATTTACTTATTTATATTTTCATCCAAGATTTTATTTAAATTCGAGTTAGTTAACATATAATGTAGTATTAGTTTTAGGAGAATTTAGTGATTCATCACTCACATATAACACCCAGTGCTCATCGTCAGCAGTGCCCTCCTTAATGCCCAGCAGCCATTTAACCCATTCCCCTACCCACCTCCCCTCCAGCAACCCTCAGTTTGCTCTCTAAAGTCAAGAGTTTCTTTTGGTTTGCTTCCCTCTCTGTAAAATATTTTAAAGACATGCTAATCAAAATAATATGTAACAGCATATTAATTTCCTATGTAGCAAACTGGGTCATGAAAAAATATAAACGATGCCCCAAATAAAAATTATCTGAATGTTAACATCTGCAAATAGCTTCAGTTTTAAATTCTTAACAGAAATCCAAAATGTTCAGGATTTATGGGTTACCAGATTCAGCAATCTGTACAGTTTCAAAATATTTTTTTTGAGGATTTCATGATTATTTGAGAAAGAGAGAGAGAGCAGGTGGAGGAGCAGAACGAGAGGAACAGGCAGACTCAGCGCTGAACGCAGAGCCCAATGTTTAACTGACTAAGCCAGCCAGGCATCCTGTGAGATTTTTTTTTTTTTTTGAAGATTTTATTTATTTATTTGACAGAGAGAAACACAGCCAGAGAGGGAACACAAGCAGGGGGAGTGAGAGAGGGAGAAGCAGGCTTCCCGCCCAGCAGGGAGCCCGATGTGGGGCTCGATCCCGAGTCTCTGGGATCATGAGACTCGGGATCATGACCTGAGCCTAAGGCAGTTGCTTAACCAACTGAGCCACCCAGGTGCCGCCTTGTGAGATATTTTTAATAATCAACATCTGGAGATAACCTGAAAGTTAACAACAGATGTAGTAATCAGTCGTCCAAGTCCCCAAACAGCAAGATAGAGATGAATACACAGTTGGCTCTACACCCCAGAATTTGGGCTCGGGAACTGTGTAAATGCACTGAGGATAAACTCAGAAGTAACAGTCACTATATACGTTACCATCCAAGTGACCTGAAATAGAATTTAATGGTTAAGAGTGTGATAATTCTCTTAATTGCCTACTGCCACAATCAAAATAGGTCAGAGGCGTACATGCGCCACTTAGCCTCTGTGAACCAGTTTTCTCACATGAAAGATGAGGGTGACAACTGCACACACCTCACAGCCCACTGGGAAGATCAATGTGAAAATGCACATGAGGCATTCTGTAACTGGCACAAAGACTTGGTGGAGCATATGAAATGTCTTCCACAGACTTTGCATGTGTACTTGGCCATTAAAAAGGACAAAGATCATATAAAAATAGCCTTATGATAAAATCATCTTCAGCTAAATCTTCCTCTTTCTGGACCAGACAGACCAAGCTTGAGTTCCTTGAAAGTGCTGTATTTTCACTAGTTTGAAGAGTAATGTATGAATATTTGCAATCCTACTTCCTATTTGGCCTTGGACTGATTCACTTTCATTCATCCTTCATGTTTCAATGTAAACACCACTTCCTTAGGGAGCCCTTCCCAAACCTTCGTGTCCAGATTAGGTGTCCCATAAGGTATCTTACGCTTATGGCCTTATCTTACTCAGAGTACTCAGGATTTCCCATGTTTTACTCAGTTAAGTAGGAAACAGTGTTATTTAATGTAGGACTCGCCCAACAGATTGTAAGCTTTGGAGGCAAAAGCTGTATCCATCTTACTCACTATTCTATTTCCAGTGTTGGGTACATGGCAAGGAATAAAAGACACTCTATAAATATTTACTGAATTAAGTGAATGCAGAAGGACCAGTCAGGTTGGTTAATAATAATCCAATTCATGCTCACATTGAGAACTATTAGAGTTCCTGATAAGCTCACTGTCCTTGTTCATTCACCTTCTAATAAGATGTTTCAAGTTTAAAGTCTAAATACCACCTTTCTGGACTCCTATCTCAAATGATTTGGCTCTACTGCTAAGATAGGATCAAGTCTATCATAGTCTGTATTTTTTTTGTTTAGGGTTTTTTGGTTTTTTGTTTTTATTTAAATTCAATTAGCCAACTTATAGTACAACATTAGTTTCAGATGTAGTGTTTAATAATATGTCAGCCTATTTTTTTTTTAAAGATGTATTTGAGAGAGAAAGAACAGAAGCCAGAGGGAGAAGCAGACTGCCTACCAAGCAGGAGCCCTATGTGGGGCTCGATCCCAGGACCCTGGGACCATGACCTGAGCTGCCCAGGTGCTCCTGTCAGTCTGTATTCTTAATATATTTATTACAATGGTATTTAGATGAAAGCCAAGCTACTCAAAGTACCTATGTTTACTGGCCTTCCCCAAAAGATGGTATTGAAGAATTCCACAGCTTAAAAAAAAAAAAAAAAGTATGAAAACAATTCACAACTTATCAATGAGAGTCCTATGGGCCAGAAAAGTTACACAACAGAAAGCTACACAGTGCTACAAACAGAGTAAGGACCTAAGTGTTTGTTCTTGTTTTTAATTTTGGTATTGAAAGAGGACTTCAACTCTCTCCTTTTTATTAAGATCTTATTTATTTGACAGGGAGATACACAGAGCACATGTGCAGCGGGGAGAGGGAGAGGCCCCCACTGACATGGGGCTCGATCCCAAGACCCTGGGACCTAGGTTTCCTGATTCTGTTTCTCTTTCCACTATAGAGCCTTTTTGGTATATTAGGAACCAGTACTCAAAATAGTCTAAGCAAGTCTTGCAACACAACTATCCTAATTTAAATTATCCTGATCATTCAATGCTTCCAAATCATTTGTAAAGCTTTTTTAAACTAGGGATGGCCAGATCTCTACTGTATTAGAAACTCTGGAGTAAGGCCTTTGCATGGTGAGAAAGTTCCAAGGGTGATTCTTATCCCAGCAGAGACTGAGAACCCCTAATTTAATCAATCAAGCATTATCTGCTAAATGTCTACTCTGTCCCTAACAGTGTGTTCTTGCTCTCCAGGCTCTTACAGGAGACAAGATTTACTTATATATAACTCAATTAGAGAAGAAAATGAGACTGTGTATAATGAAGTGCTGAATTAGCTAAACGAACGCAAATTAAGTATAAAAACTCAGAAACTAGGACAGTAGCACAGGCTTGAGAGATCAGCTATTTTTGGAGACAGAAAAACAGACAGGTCCTTCATGATAAACAAGGACCACAGCTTTCAAACAGTGTGCTCATCAGAGTCCTTAAGGATCCTATAGAAACGTCTTAAGGGCCACAATGGAAAATAGAGGGAGGATGCTTTTCCTGCCGCTGACAACTATTTCAATCAGAACAGCTCCAGTCTTACCTTTTATGTAACAAGCTTCTGTCTAAAATTCATTTTAAAAAGAACTCAAAAAAAAAAAAAAACAAAAAACAACCCTCCAATGATTTTTGAAGTGTGAAAACTCTTTCATGTACAAATATGAAGAGAAAGGAAAAAAAAATCAGTGAAGTTAACTTGTCTTAAAGTCACACAGCTAATGAGTGATCTACAACCCAGGTCACACACTCTGGGACGCCCCGCCCACTGTGCTGAGCCCGCGTGAGCACAGGTTCTCAGAGAGCATCCCAAATGCCAGCGCAGCGTGGCCAAAACAGCGGGTTTCCTTTTCTTTTCCTTAGTATTTTATTTATTTACTTGACAGAGTGAGAGAGTGTACAAGCAGGGGGAGCAGTAGGCAGAAGGACAGGGAGAAGCAGGCTCCTCCCAACGTGGGGCTCATCTTGGGATCAGGACCTGAGGCAGAGGCCAAACTGACTCAGCCGCCCAGACGCCCCTGGTGGGTTTACTTTTCCAACTGGGATGGGACTGTGCAGCAGGATGGGTGAGGAGGGAGGATGAAAAAGAGCCCAAACAAGCATCAGAATAAAATACAGCCACCCTCCCTGAACAGCTCTTCAACACCAAGTTCTAGACAGATTTTTTTTTTTTAATTAAAACCTGCCAAAAGAAACAGTGTGTGTGTGGTGGGCCTACATAAGGGGACTTCCTGGGTGGAACTGTTGAGTCACGCTCTGTAAGGAAGTAGCCTAAGACCAGCATGCAGGGGCAGGGATGGGGCTAGATAACAGAAAACCTTCGAAGTTCCTGTCTGCTCTGCCGCAGCACCTCCACGGTGGGAAAGCTCCAGAAGAGGATCGGGGATCACCCTCCCTTTCCCAGGGTGCGGGCTGCGCGAGGACACACGCGGCCTGCAGTAAGGGGCCCCACAGCCTCAGACTAAAGCTTAAGCTTCCCTTTCTCTACAGCAGCACAGGTAATAAAACTGCTGATTTCACTCTTGTGCTCCTGTAAGAAAAACTATTATAGTGCTTTAAAAATGCTTCTGCTATCAATTTGTTACTCCCCATTGCATCGCTCTAACACGGGTATTATCACCATCTTATTGTTCAGAGAAACAACCGCAGAAATCAGTGGCAAAGTCAAAATGGGATGTCCAAAATTCACAACACTCAGACTCAGTGCTCAGTCCACACACACAGGACGTGAGCACAAATCTCAATCCTAATATTTGTATGTTTATCACACATTTAGTTCAGTAAAACTGTTTCGATCTTCACAGTGGATTTGTAACCTAATAATATCCACCCAATCATGTCTCAAATGACATTTCCAAAACTGAATTCATTGCCCATTCTCCAAATGGCTCCCTCTTGAAACCTCCCTACTTCTGTTTATTTGGCACTGCTCCTGGTAATCTTAAATTCAAAACCGTAGCATCCTCCTTGACTCTAATTAGCTGCTAAACACTTAAAATTAAGGCTTTTGTTCATGGCCAGTCCAGAACACAAAAATTCCCATGTCTCCCTACTGGCGAGCAAAAGAAATCCAAACTCCTACACCACCAATGCAGAGCTCAGGGAGCTCTCTAGAACAGAGGCCCAAACTACCTTCCACCACTCCCCACTCTATAGCCTCAGTAATAACTAACCTGGAAGTCCTGCCGTTCCCCACTCTGTGCTTACTGAGCGCATGACCTTGTGCAAGTTACTTAATCTAGGCTTTATTTTACTCAACTATAAAATGGGCATAATCATACTTGCCTGGAAGGACCAACTGGGTAATGAAAATGAGTGCTATAAACTTGAAAGTGCTATAAAAATACAGACATTATCATTATGTCACAGTGATGGTAATTTTATTTACACCCTGCCTTGCTCCAGAAAGGATAAAGAGGCAGCCCACATGAAACACAAAATAACAAGGGTTTAAAGATGGAAGCAATAAAGCAAATATAAAACAAAAGTTAAGGACACACAATGGAACTGGGAATGGGGAAGCTAAGAAAAATGCATCCCATAATTACTCCTTTCAGGTAAATAACTTGGTCTAATACTGTAGTTGATTAAAAGGAAACTAAGTCAATTTAGACAATCCAATGTCCAGAAGACTAAAAACAAAACCATTGATCAGAAATAAAATAGTTCCTAATATAAAGACCTGATAAGAATTTCTTCCAACGGTCCTTAATCTGTGAGATTACCTGGACAACATCCCCAAGATTTCTATCGTGGATTCTCTATTTTGTATCATCAGACCGAAAGCCTGTTAAGGCCAGGCAGCTGTCCTGTTTGTATGTGTAACCGTGTTTAAAGCAGTTCTTAGTCAACAAACCACAGGCCTCAATTTTCATATACTGGTTTCCATGGATGGTCTCTGCTTCCTATTTCCAACCATCTTGTACACCACCTTATTATTCCTAAAAAAAAAAAATCACTTTTATCACAGGATTCCTTACTTCCAAAACCTCCAAAAGCCTCCCTGCAAATAGAACTAATGCCTCATTCTTTACCTACAATCCTATTTCCCCAGCAGTGTGCTTCCCTGTCTTCCCATTCCTCCAAATTCTTTTTGCCTTTCTGAAACTCAGCTTTAAGACTCATCTTCTCCTTCAAGTCTCCTCTGATGGGCAGCAATGTGGTAGAGGGAGAGAGTAGGGGTGTGGAGAGGAGGAGTCTAGAAAGTCAGAGTCTTGTGTTCTGATGCCTAACTCAACAGTTAGACTGAGGGCAAGACACTAAACCACTGGGAGAGCATTTCCTCATCTATAAAGGCCTTAGGATGGATGGTACCTACATTACCTTCCAGCTACAACGGCTCTAGGATGCTTTGATTCCTACAAATTTGGACACACCCTGATCTCTACAGTTTGATCACTATTATCTCGACATATTTTAATATGTAATTATACACACTGTTTTTTAATTTTCCCTGGTAAGAAAACACTCCTCCACAACAGAGTCTTATATTTCCCTGGTTATCCCCGAAGACAGCTGGCATAAGACCAGGTACACAGCAGGTACGTTTTGTAAGCAATGAAATAACTGTTCTTAAAAGACTGATTATACTTAAAAGACTGATTATACATATACTTACTTGCTGCAGTATGAATCAGCAAAAAACAAAAACAAAACAAAAAAAACTTTTTTTTCATTAAGCGACCATTAAAACAAGTGTACTAAAGCAAGAAAACAGGTAAGTCATTTTTCTCTAAAGTATATTCAGTCCATAAGTTACAAAACCAGTCAGTACAACTCCATTATTTAAGGTGACCACATGAAACGAAACAAAAAACATAACGTCCATATCCCAGCCATTCCTGTTTATATCTTTTGTTGCAAACAGAAAGCTGACTAGTCCAAAAACAAAACAAAACAAAAAACCCTACTATAATTTTTATTATATTACTGATTTAACCTTATATACTATTCTTATGATTCCAACACAAAAACCAATAGTTACAGAGAATTATGAAATAAATCATGTGACAAAATTAAAGTGTACTTGCAATGACTCTCAATGTTACAGACTAAAGCTACTACCAATACTCACACTGAGCTTAGTTTTGTGCTTTTCACATTGTCTTTTTTTTTTTTAATTAATTTATGTATCCTTTTCTGGATGAATATACAGTTTCATGGACAGTACTTTAAAAAAATCTGATAAATCTAAAGGTTTACGGATTCTTCTTCTGCTCATTAATAGTCTTGTTGGCAAAATCTAGGCAAGAGCGAAAACTTGAGTATTTGCTTAACTGGAAAACAACAAAGAAGCTGTATCAGCCACGGAACACAAACAAGATAACCCATCAAATGTTCAATAACACCCTCTAGTAAAAACACACCGAACTGTAGAAACTGCATGCACACTATGCAAAGAGCTTCTTTAAATCAGAGGATCTGAAACTTAAGATAATTCTTATTCCTAATTCTAAATATATTGTAAATGGATCATAAAATCAGGTGATGGCTCGACTCATGCTATTTTTTTCCCATTGCTATTGCTGCTGAAAGATTTTATAAGGGCTCACAGCCAGTTTAGAACATAGAAATATTTCAGTACAAAATAAAGCAGATTTATTCCTAAAAAGAAATACAGGAGGGAGGCTGGGAAGAAGGCAGAGCAGAAGCACCCTAAGCTGGCCTCTTTTCGTGGATACAATTAGATAACACTCACATCAGTGTAAATAACCTAATAGGAAATACAAATCCACAAAGTTATAATCTTTATTCCCAAAATGTCAGTAATGTGCAAAAATACTGAGCAAAAGATGGATAAGGAAACTGTTTTTCTCTATGATCTGTAATCATTACCTCTTTCAACCCTGATTTCCCCCCAAAAGATACTTGTCTTAGTTCAGCAATACAATAACAGACTTAAGCAAAATCCCTGCCCAAAGAGTTTCTTAAAAGAGAGGAGGAAGAGGACGAAAGAATTCATTCAGAAGGGATATAGACACTCAAGTAAGACAGATATATAATAATCAAATCCACACTTTAACACCTAACATTGGATTTCCTTGAAGAAATAAGTAATAAGCATGTCACTCAGGCATTTAACATTAAAAGAAGAAACAGAAACAAGAACATAAGTGACGTAAAAGGTGCATGTTTTGTCCATGAGTTGTTCCGTTCAGGAAACAATAATTATTTAAATACTTCTAAACATAATCACTTCCATTGGGAAAACACATCCTGCTTAAAGTTACACTTTCATAGTAAGTATTTACTAATCACAAAAACTGTGTAATTGAACAAATAATGTTGTATAAAAGCAAGTTAATGGCAGCCATATACCAGTATTTTAAAAGAAAATTATTAATAGTGCTTGAAAGACATATATAATGAAGACTAGAGCTGTGGGTTTTCAACATAAAAAACAAAAAAAATTAATAATAAGGCATTCACCACTACATAATACTAGTCTTCCTAGTACAAAGGAAACACATTCACGAAAGTGAGTGACCAGTTTTAAAAACAACTTAAACACACACACAGACACACACAACTAAATCCAAGATCAAATAACTCAGATTCAAAAAACTTCAGATATTTCATTTCATTTTTTTTTTTTTTTTTTTTTTTTTTTTTTTTTTTTTTTTTTTTTTTTTTTTTTTTTTTTTTTTTTTTTTTTTTTTTTTTTTTTTTTTTTTTTTTTTTTTTAGTATGACTTTATTTTATAGCATTGCTCATCCTTCTTTTGTTCATTCACTCATTCTATATTTCAGGTCTGAGGTCTTTACCTGATCAGTGCATTTATTTTTTTTATTTTTTTTTTTTATTGTTACTAAATTTTTTTTTCCAGTGTTTCAAGATTCATTCCCCATTCCCGGGATATTTCATTTTTAATGCAAAATACATATGAAAGGTAACGTTCAGATTTCTAATTGTCAGGTTAGAAGCACTGGCCTAAGATATTCAAGGCTCCTTTAAACATCTTTGGTGGCTTGATAAGAATATTCTGAGTCCTAAACTTACTCCAAAATCCAATGACCAGATAAATAACAGATTAACAATTACTTCAATCTAGGCAACAATAAAGCACGTTTATTTCTTCTGCTTTATGCTGCTTATTGATGCAGAGAATAGTAAATTAAAAATATGGCAGAATACTATACAATTCAAACCTGAATAATAGTCACTGCTTTTCCTTGACTACTGGGACTTTTGACAATGACAAAATGAAAGGAATTAGAAATTAGTTCAGGGAAGATGTTAAAAATTACTTTACAATAACAGCTTGGAAGCAGAATGGTCCTTTCAGATATTAAAAACACTTGGTCAGCTGTCATGAATTTTCAAGACCTAAACTCAAAATACCACTATAATTAATAGGTGGGACAAGTTAAGAAGGAAGTGACAATGGACCTTCTGAAAACTTGGGAGAAACTGCCTGACAGATACATAAGGAGACAGGCAGATTATAAACTAAGCCTTAATAGTAATCCAAAATTCTGTATCAAGCTTGGAAGATTTA
This sequence comes from Spilogale gracilis, assembly GCA_004023965.1. Classification (NCBI taxonomy): domain Eukaryota; kingdom Metazoa; phylum Chordata; class Mammalia; order Carnivora; family Mephitidae; genus Spilogale; species Spilogale gracilis. The sequence goes on from PITA01000955.1 coordinate 158,284, forward strand.
GGGAAGACTCAGGGGTAACATTCCCAGAGCATTTGAATCAGTACTTTAAGATAAACTGGTAAAAACTATGATGAAAAATGTCCAAAAGCAAAGTCTTCTCTCAGAAATCATAGGTAACAATTCTAAAACGTAACCTCACAATGTAACAATTCTAAAAATCACTAATCATTCAAAATAAATACACAAAGTTGTCCAAAAAGAAGTTCGATTTATTTTTTAAAAAATGTTTGCAAAGCACGCTTTCCCGTAAGTATCCACCTTATTTTAAACACTGTAATTTCAACCTAAAAGAATATATGACCTTTATTCTCTTCAGCTTCACTTTACTCTTTGAAATATGCTCTAAGGCAAATGATCTCCTTCTTCAGCCCGGCAGCTTCTTACTTGAGTTTGGGAGGTCTCAAAGAACCTCTCTAACATAAGCATTTATACTGATCACTTCCATGAGTATACTTACTTAGAACCTACAGTCTCCTTCTGAGAATTTGAGGAAATGAATTTTTACAATAGCATGGAATGCCAATCAAAATATAAGGCCAGTTAACAATACATCCTTTTCAATATTATAAAAATTCCAACAGTGGAATTTTGTTTATAAAATGCAATATACATTTTATCATCTTGGACAAAATATCTACAGCCTCCGTAGTGGTTAAATTGCAGCTATAAAGGAAATTGTCCCAAGATAAATGGTATCCCTATGAGGTTTCACTGCTACACTTCACCTCAGGACAATAAATCAAATTAACTGCACCTTGTCCTCTGTCCAATGACATCATCAGTTTGACCACATCTTGGGAATCGGGTGCAAAAACATATGCTATTTAAGGCATGAAATCATATTACCGCTTTTTGTGCATTCGACCTCCTGCATCAGGTCCTGGGAGCAGTCATTCACCTGAACATTCACATGAAAGCTACAGATTTTTTTCCTGCTACATTCAGAGCCTGCCTACTGGAGGTGAAAGAGGAAAAATGATGAGAACTGGTAATGTGAAACTGGCTTGCAGTTAGCCCATCAAATCTACAATTTTGTTACAAATTAAACTGAAGACTAATGTCTCCCAAAATATGTACCTAGCAGCTGACCATAGAGTACCTTATAATTTCACAGGTTTAACACATCAGGGCTAAATAACACTTCTCTGGTACTTTATTGCAGGGGTAAAAAAAAAAAAAAACAAAACACCAATGAGAAGCAACACTATGTTTTTGGGTTTTTTTTTTAAAAAACAAAACTAAAACTATATAAAATAAAAAGAAAACTTCATCAAAGACCAAAAAAAAAAAATCAAAATTACTGTTTTTTTCTAAACAACAAAAGTTAGCCTGACTTTCACAGATCTACTGAACTAATTCTACATAAAACATAAAATCAATTCTGACAACTTATAGAGGAGTGGGTGTGCTGGGAGGAGACTTAAGTTCCAAGATCAGGGTAGACACAATGCCTATGTTTATTCTTCTATGCTGCCTCATTTAACGGAGACACAAACATTCAAAGAAAACATAACCCCATCTCTGTGTTTAGGATTGCTACCATTAAAATAAGCAAACCTTGACAGGGATAGCACAAAATATCAGTCCTATTTTAAATCAGAATGAAGAAGCTGAAAAGGAAATGCTGCACTGAGACATTCTGAAAGTGCTGTTAATTGGAATTTTTAAAACACTCTACGAGTCCTAGGGGAAAAAAAAAACCCACCGGTGTTACAAATACTGCAGACCTTTATAAAGCCTGAAAGTGTTTAACTTGGAGGCAGAAGCCAAGGGGCAGGGGAGACGGATCACTAAAGTGATTTATTTGTATTAAATCAAAATAGGTTTCATTCGCCTCTGAAAATGAGAAATTGTTTTCCCTGGGCCTAATATTACTGCAAACTCTAAGAAAGTCTTTTTAAGAGAAAACAAAACACGACAGAGCTGCAGCTTAGCTGGGAGCTGCGTTAATGCTGGTGAAGGCCCCTGGAGGGTTTGTTTTGCCCGCGGAGGACGGGTATGTGTATGGAAGTTGGTGGGGGAAAGTCATTTTGGTTATTAGTAAATAAATCAAGCGGCAGAGAATGAGGCCTAGGCAACGGCTAGAGGAGCCAAGGCCTAGCTCTCCCTCTGCTCTTCCCAGCACAGCCTGGGTTTGATCTCAGAGCCCCGCGGATTGCCAAGGAAAAAAAAAAAAAAAAAAAGAATCATATCGAACCACAAAAGCACATGGGGCGAATGTAAAATATAAACACGGCGTTGGGCTGTGAGTGGCTGTTATTAAAGGTCTGAATTACTAAACATGAGAGGCGGGGAAAGCCAGGCGGCCATTTCAATAATATAAACCTCCCCGAATTAGACATTATTCAAATGAGAGAGGTTCGGCGCAGCAGAGTAAAGAGGACCCAGCGCCCAGCAAGAAACCAGCAGCACAGAACCGGGGAGGGGATCCCCGCCCCTCCCTAACTCCCAACCGGAGAGGGGAAATCTCGAATATCATCAGCTTGTCAGGCCAGCCGCTTCTGGGGCAGGGGCAGGAGGGCTGCCCTCCACATCCGAGTTCCTGAGAGGCCTCCGGGTGCTGCCGGGGCCGGGGAACCAGAGGCCCCCGAGGGCCCGCGGCCCGGTCGGTCTGGGTCCGGGTCCCGCGCAGAGGCGGGGGCGCCGGCAGGGGGGAGAGGAAGGTCAGACCACGCCGGGCACCTCCAGCCCAACTCCCCGGAGAAAGCACGACCCACGAGGGCCAGGGGGCTTCTCCAGGACCTCTGGGGGCTGCCGACCGACGGCCCAGAGCACATGGGGCTGTCCCCGACGACAACCCCCTCCGAGGGGAACTTTCCACGAGGGCAGCCTTTCAAGCCCGTCCGCCCTGGAGGGGTGAAGCGGACCCCTGCGCGGGCTCCCCACCCCCGTAGCCCCGAGACCACCTCACAGCGCCCACGACCGCTCACCCCTACCCTCCGAGGGCTCAGGCCTGGCTCAGGTCAGGCCGCCACACCTGGGACAAGCGGGGCGCGGCCGAGGTGCCCGGGGCTGTGACCCCCGGGCACAGCCCCGCTCGGACCCCCGTGCGGCGGCGGGGCGCGGGCAGGACGCTCTCCCCGGGCGCACCCCCGGACCGCCCCTCCTCCGCCCGGGCCCTCTCGCGGAGCGGGGCGGGGGAACGCGTGCGGCTGTCCGGCCGCCGGGGTCCGCTCCGGCCCCGCCGCCTCCCCGGCATTGTGCTCTCCGCCACCTCCACCCCCCTCCATGCTCCCCCCCCATCCCGCGCCCGCCCGGCCCGGGTCCTCCGCCCGCGCCCCGCCGGCCCGGCGGCTATGAATATGTAAAATGTCTTTATTGTCCTCTCCCTGTGCCCCGGCCCCCGGCCCCGCCGCGGACCCGCTCGGGTTCGGGCACCGCGGCGAGGAGGCGGCGGTGGCGGCGGCCGGCGGAGGAGGAGGGCCGGTGCCGGCGGGCGGGCGGGCGAGCAGCGGCGGCGGGGTGGGCCGGGGGCAGGAGGAGGGCGGCGGATCGCAGCCCCCTTTGCCCCTTGTCTTTCCCCTCCGCCTGGCCGCTCCGAGCCCCTTTCCCCCTCCGCTCCGCGCCCGGCGGGGGCTCCGTGCTCCCCGGCCCCCCATCTCCCCGCCGTTAATTATAATAATCCTGAGTACTAATAAATTATGCTAAGTCGCGGGGGGGGCAGCGGGAGCCTGGGTTGAGTATGAATATGAATATGTAAAATGCTGTAATGATTACCTGCTGCTGCTGCCGCCGCGGCTGAACTCTCATCTTGACTCGCTGCTCCTCCGTCCGCCATTTTGAATATTTTAACCAAAATCGCCCGGTCGATAAACCCTCCCTCGCTCCGGCTCCCCTCCCCCCTCCCGCCCTCCGTGCCTCCTCCCTCCCCTCCGCCCCCTCCCGCTCCTTCCTCTCTCCGGGCGCGCGCCAGGGGGCGCGCGAGGCCGTCCCCTTGGAGGAGCCCCACCCCTTCGGGCGCTCTGCGCACGCGCCTCTTGGCCGCTGTGGTCCTCTAGTAGCTAAAGCGCCCCCAACCTGCCAGTCACCTCTCGGCTGCATTTTTTTCCTTTGGGCTCCGCACATGCGCAACTTTCTCCACGCGCCTGAAATGCAGGCGGCGCATGCGTTACCTCTCCTGGGCTCCATCTGGAAGCGTAACCTGTGTAGTAAGTTGAGCAGTCGTCCCTTACAGCCCTCTCTCTCCTCCCGTCCCACTGCACTCCCAGCTTTACTTTGACATGCCCCCGTGGACAGCGGCATTTTAAAGGAAGGGCAGCAGACACGGCGGCCAAGAGCGTGGAAACGCGTGGAGTACTCATGGGCTGACCAGCCCCCACGTCCCCTCCGCGGCTGACTTTGTAAGGCTTTCCGCGCTGTTGAACCGCTGACAACAAAGGAGGGGCAGCTCCCCTGCTAGGTAATTTCCGGCCCGGTGGGCAGGTAGGGGCGGAAACGCCCGCCGCGAGGAGCCGGGTTGCAGGCACCTGCTGAGCTCTGCGCGGGCGTCCCGCTTTAAATTTGAATCCGAACTAGTCCCCGCCCCCAACTCTGCAAGCGCTAGAGAACCGGCGGGCTAACGCGAGGGGGAGTGTCTCGGGGCGGTTTTAATTAGCCCCGAGTCTCTTCTGCTCCGCTGGTTTCCCACACCCTGCGGCCTTCTCGGGGAGCTGGGCGGGGAAAACGCTCCCTGCCTGGGGTATTTTGCGTCCGGATTGCCGCTCACCGGATCGAAACGAGTAGCGGGTTCGCTAGTTCGTGGATAGGCATTCTCCCCTCCCTTTGGCTTAGGAACATATTTAAAAACAGTAAACTGGAAGCTGCTGACCTAATAAATAAAAATGTCGAAATCAGCAGGAGCTTCATCCAGAATTTTACTTTGCTGTGTTTCTCAGAGCAAATACGATAGCAGGCGTTTCTGTTGTAAATATCTTTATTTCAGTCATGTTCTAAGATTTCTTTAATGGTGAATTTCCCTGGGCAAGACGCAGGTTTAATTACGAATTCCTTAAAAAGTCCTAAGATTTTTCCAGGTTTTGTTTTGTTTTTGTTTGTTTTGTTTTGTTTTAAAAGAAAAGCGTATCTGGTAAGCAAAGTTAGGGAAAAAAATCAGGAGGCACCGGGGTGGCTCAGTGGGTAGAGTATGCGACTGCTGGTTTCCGCACCCTGAGTTCAAGCCCCACTTTGTGTGTAGGGCTTACTTAAATATATATGTATTTTAATTTAAAAAAAAAATCAATCCTAGGGCGCCTGGGTGGCTCAGTGGGTGGTTAAAGCCTCTGCCATCGACTCAGGTCACGATCTCAGGGTCCTGGAATCAAGGCCCGCATGGGGCTCTCTGCCAGCAGGGAGCCTGCTTCCTCCTCTCTCTCTGTCAAATAAATGAAAATCATTACCAAAAAAAATTTTTTTAAAAAATTCAATCCCAGATTGTCTTGAGAGAAATGACTATAAAGTTGGAGTTGAATTGCAGATTCTACTTTGAAGATAAACGGATCTCGAAGAGCGGTTTATTCTAACGAATCACGGGTCTTAGCCTCCATTGAATTCCATACACTGCAAATTCAGTTGAAGGTATTGTCAGTGACAGCCAATGAATTTGGGGTGGGATTGATTTATTCATGATAATTAAGCCGTAGGGTGCGTGCAGGAGTGTTCAAACCAAATAATTGGGCCACCATATAATCTAATTATTTCAAGCCACACCACCCAACATACAGTTAAGGAAATGCAAATTACAATCCTGTTACAATTAATCCGGAAATATAGCCTAAATTAGATTCACGGGCATTACCATGGGGGAGGTCTCCAAATCATCAGCCTATTTGAAACACAGTTAATTACCTGCCCCTGCTCTGAGGGCAAGGAATTTGAAATTACCTCCCTGAAGAAAGAGATCCTAAATACCTTTACTTAAATTCCTATTTTCTATTTAATCTTTGTTTTGCTCTTTAGTTTAAAAAGTAAATTAATATGACTTTCAGAAAGTAACTGAAGCTAGTGCATGTGCTATTCATTCTTTATCTCATTTCCATAAAAAAATTTTCATGGAACGGACTTTTATTTAAGGAAGAATATCTCTGTGAGGAAAAAAATAGCTTAAAATAGTCTGTATCAATGATTCATTTTCCTCTTAATGAAAATATTTATGCCTGGGCATGGTAGGTAACCATAAATATTTGCTGAATAAAAAATAATGAATAATACAGTGATATATGTTAGGACTGTTTTAAAAATTGATAAAGTCATTTATTCAACAAATATTTGCAAACATTTGCATTCTGCCATAAACTTTACTAGGTGATAAAAATACAAAAATGTATAAAACACTGCTTTGACCTCGGCTTTGACCCGTGTATCAATTCTCTTTTTTAATCCCATAACTCTGGGAGGTAGAAAGTGTTTATCCTAATTTTCTAGGACAAGAAAATTGAAACCTACAGATGTTACATAACTTGCCGATATTTGGGTTCTCCAGAGAAACAAAACCAATAGGAGATATATATGTGCCTTTCAGTTTGTAGTTGATACCTGAACAAGGCACACACTAAGAAAAACCAAGTATAGTTTTTTTGTTTTTGTTTTTTTTTTAAAGATTTTATTTGACAGAGAGAAACACAGCCAGAGAGGGAACACAAGCAGGGGGAGTGAGAGAGGGAGAAGCAGGCTCCCCCCCCCTCCAGCAGGGAGCCTGATGTGGGACTCGATCCCAGGTCTCCGGGATCATGACCTGAGCCGAAGGCAGTCGCCCAATCAACTGAGCCACCCAGGCGCCCCCAAGTATGGCTTTTAATTCCCCAGAAACATAACTGCTAACAGACTACCTTTAACTTGGGGAGATTTACCAATAACATTAACAGTCCAACTTGTCGATTAGTACTATTTTATATGTTATATGTATTTTATTTTATTTTTTTTAAAGATTTTATTTATTTGACAGAGATCACACGTAGGCAGAGAGAGAGGAAGAAGCAGGCTCTCTGCTAGCAGAGAGCCCCATGCGGGCCTCGATCCCAGGACCCTGAGATCATGACCTGAGCTGAAGGCAGAGGCTTAACCCACTGAGCCACCCAGGCGCCCTGTATTTTAAATAAATATAACACATTTTGTATATGTATATTATATATTGTGTTACTGCATTCTTACAATAAAGTAAGAAAAAAGAAAATGCTATTAAAATCATAACAGAAAATACATTTACAGTATTGTATGGTAAAAAAAAAAATGTGTGAGTGGACCTGCACACTTCAAACCCATGTTATTCAAGGAATTCAAGGATCAACAGTATATATGAAAGGATTTGTTATAAGGAATTCTCTTACACAGTTTTGAAGGTTGAGAAGTCACTTTGTGTTCCTTCCACCATTATTCCATGCCCTTAATATCCATTCCCACATGTTCCCTAGATTTCTGTCTGTATAAATTAGAAAACTCACTTAGTTCTTTTCGACTGTAGCATCCCTCCTCATGAGTCAGATGAATAGTAGCGCAGATCTCATGGTAATTTGGTGGCCCATGGTTAAGCACTAGGTCTCTACTAAGATCTAGTAGCAGGCCAAGAGCTATTTCTCAAAAGGAGAATAGTTACCCATAGAGGATGTCAGGCTTTGTTCTAAAATCCTAAGAGTCTGAGCTGCAAGTCACCTGTCAGGACCTGGCCAAGACTCCTGGCAGCATCCTTAGCTACCGCTGACCCTTCGAGCACCATTGGATCTGCTGGGTCATATGGCCCAGAGTCTTCTCATTGAACAACTTTTGAGTCACTTGGAAAATGGGTTGGAATAATACACCCAAATAGAATATGTTGCCTCCAAAATCCAAAGAGGCCCACTCAGCATGGTGCCTCTTTTTTGACTGTAGAAGAGGCCAAATGCAACAATTTGTCCATTACCTTAGAAGGGATATGTTGGCATGCCCCCACCACTGGACCCCTAAAAAGTTCACTGAGATAGAAGGCCTCTGAATTTGTGCCAGATTTATTTCCCATCTTCTGACACACCAAAGTCTTACCAATAAGTCTAAAGTTGTTACTACTTCTCACTCACTGGGTCCAATCAGCATGATATCATCAGTGTAATAGATCAGTGTGATAGCCTTTGGAAGGGAAAGGGAGCAAGATTCCTATGAATTAAATTATGACATACAGCTAGAAAGTTGATATACCTCTGAGACGGGACAGGAAAGGTATAATGCTGGCCTTGCCAGCTGAAAGCAAACTGCTTCTTGTGGTTCATATTGACAGGGATGGAGAAAAAGGCATTTGCCAGCCCCATTGCTGCATTCAGTTTCCAGGGGTTTCTGTCCCCAGTTTTCAGTTTGCAGTTAATTTGCTCAAGCAGTGAAACCACATCAGGTACAGCAGCTGCAAGTGGAGTCACCACCTAGCTTGGCTTAACAATAATCCACCGTTGTTCTCCAAGATCCACCTGTCTTCTCTACAAGACACATAGGAGAGTTAAATGGGAGTGTGATGGGAACGACTGCCCCTACATCTTCCAAATCCTTGGCGGTAGCACTGATCCCTCCAATCCCCAGTGTTGCTTTTGGTGTATTGTTTTTCTGGATAGAGGCAGAGCTAGCGGCTTCCACATGGCCTTTCCCACTATAACAGCCCTCACTGCACAGCTCGGGAAACCAATGTGGGGATACTGCCAACTGCTTACGTTTTTCCAGATGGGGGAAATTGATGCCTTAGAGATGTTAAGTAACTTGCCTAATGCCACACCACTATTAAACAGCTGAGATTCATAGACAGGTAAGGAGCTTACTCTTAACCAAAACAGTCTGCTGCTTGCTTTGGATCAGGCGAAATCCTGGAGCTTCATATATTTCAGTGTGAGAAGAGATTATTTTAACAAATAATGTCCCTGTATGTAATCTCATCATAACAAAAATATAGCTGTGGGCGAAAACTTACGGTCACACAAACACACGAATAGCAGCTCTATTACAAATGCCAAAAACTAGAAGCAATCCAAATGTCCTTCCACAGGTGAATGAATAAACAAACGGGTACGTTTGTGCTGTGGAATACTACTCAGCAATAAAAAGAAATGAGGGGCGCCTGGGTGGCTCAGTCAGTTAAGTGTCTGCCTTCAGCTCAGGTCATGATCCCAAGGTCCTAAGATCGAGCCCCACATCGGGCTCCCTGCTTGGCAGGTAGCCTACTTCTCTCTCTCTCCCTCCCCCTGCCTGCATTCCCTCTCTGGCTGTGTTTTTCTCTGTCAAATAAATAAAACCTTAGTAAAATAAAATAAAAGGAATGAACTATGATACATACAACTTCAGTGAATATGAAGGCATTATGATGACTGAAAGAAGGCAGTCTCAAAGGAATCCTAATATGTGATTCCATTTATACAACGTTCTTGAAATCACAAAACTACAGCAATGGGAAACAGATCAGTGGTTGTCAGGAGGTAATGATGGGAGAAGGTGCAGCTGTAACGGATAAGTAGGTGAGAGATTTTCTTAGTAATGGAATTGGTCTGTATCCTGATCGTACAGTTGGTAACAAAAATCTATACATGGGGTTTTATTCATACATACTCACACACAAGTTATAGAAGTAGTCAAGGGTAGGGTGCCTGGGTGGCTCAGTCGTTAAGTGTCTGCCTTCGGCTCAGGTCATGATCAGGGAGTCCCAGGATCAAGCCCCACATTGGGTCCCTGCTTGGTGGGAAGCCTGCTTCTCCCTCTCTCACTCCCCCTGCCTGCATTCCCTCTCTGGCTGTGTTTCTCTCTGTCAAATAAATAAATAAATAAATAAAATCTTTTAAAAAAAGAAAGAAGTAGTCATGGGTATGATAGTAAGTCTGCCTAGGTATTACTGCTACTAGATGGTCCTTATTAACAGTAGTAAGATGTGAATGGGAAGGTGTCAGTCTGCCTTGCTAAGCGCACAACATAAACCTTTGCAGCCGGGTGTGACCATATGACATTTTGGCTACTGAATTTAAGACATTGCTGGGTAGGATTTCTGGAAGAGCTCTTAAAAGAAACAAGTTCCTTCTTTTTTCCCCTTTTTCCATCCTGCTGTCTGGAACACATGCCAAGAGCGAAATTCCTGCAGGTCCTTTGGGCTGTGGAGTGATGTTCTCGAGAGATCAGGCCATGTTAGGAGCAAGAAGCAAACCTGATCTTCTCCACGGGCTGAAGAAAAGCCTGGGCTTGGGTCTGGCACTGCCATCCTTATACGGAAGTTAATTCTTGGTGCTGCTATGTTAGTTTTGTTAAAGACTGAAGAATCCAGGCTCTGGGGGATGTGTTTTAATGATTTTAATTACCTTAGGTGACTAAATTAAAAAATTGTCATTTTGTTATGAACATCTCCAATTTTTGCCTGTTCATAAAGATTATCATTCTAATAGAGCAAATTAATGTGTTTGGTGACCTGCAGGTGCATTTTGCAACTAATTAATCTTGTAGCAGAGGTTTCCAAGTTCCCTAAAGTGGGATGAAAACCAACCCTCTACCTTCTCTTTAGCCAGAAAGGCTCTGTTTTACTTATATTGGAGGTTAAGCCAAGGTTTCATTGGAAAACATGGTATCATTGCTTTTTAAATTATATATTATATATATATTCATATATGGTATAGTATATAATATACACACATATATACATATACACACGTACAAAATTTACTGTTTCTTTGCTAAAGATGCATATTGAAGTAAAGCAAGCTTGGTAATAGTAACTTTTAAAAAGTTCTCAAAATAGGGGTGCCTGGGTGGCTCAGTTGGTTAAGCAACTGCTTTCAGCTCAGGTCATGATCCTGGAGACCCAGGATCAAGCCCCACATCAGGCTTCCTGCTCAGTGGGAAGCCTGCTTCTCCCTCTCTCAGTCCCTCTGCTTGTGTTCCCTCTCTCTCTGTGTTTCTCTCTGTCAAATAAATAAAATAAAATCTTTAAAAAAAAGTTCTCAAAATAAAATAATCCATGGCCATTATATATGAAGCATCAGGAGCTTAATCTCCATTTCCTCCATGTCTTACGTCTTACCCAGGAATCTGGCCAGGGAAGATTTTGATCTTGCTTTTGCTATTTCCGTGGTCCTCTACATTGAACAGATGGAGAGGGCTTCTATTAAATGAATGAATACATTCCGATCACATATATTAACATTCATGAAAGGACGTCAAACTCCCTGGCTGCAACTGACTGCTGAAATTTATGTTTCTACGCTGAATGTATAACCTAGAGTATTTGTACTCCTCAGAGAATGTACTCTGAAGTTTTTAACAAGTCAATACTTATCAAAAAGCTCAATATCATTGATGGAAAACTATCTGATGGATACATAGCCCGTTCTCCCCCTCTGGTTCAGGGTCAGCAAATTCATGACGCTATTCTTACTACCATCCCTTCCAAGCTTCTGACCAACTTTTTAAATCCATGGTCCTTTCTTAGGCTGAGCCTAGACTCTGACTCAGACACGATTCTGCCTAGCTGGTGCTTTGGGCACTCATTGGCATCTCATCAGCACTGGCAGGATGAAATCCATTTGTAATTCCAACCCTAGATACTCTTAAAAGCTGAACTGTCAGAAAGCTGTGCACTTGAAATACATCATTTTGTCCCCTCGTAGGCTTCTTTTCCTAGAATTATGCTTGGACTTATGTCATCAGCCTACATTAAAATCATAAGAAGAAAAAAAACCTCTTAGAAATGTATCATATTTACTGTAGGAGTGTTTTTGGAGTGTCCGTCTTCTTTCTGGGTATTCTTTCTTAATATCTGAAGGGCAGATGTTAAGTAACTTGCCCAAATTCATACAGTAAGGGACAGAGCTAGGAATTGGACCAAAGATTGCCTGATCCCTTGTCCTCTCTGCCTTTCCTCTCTAGGCCCCCACATTTGCTCCCTGCCTTGGCAGCCATCTGCCTCCCCATCCTGACATTTAGCCTACATCTGGACATTCAGCCCTTTGTTTTGTTTCCATGAGCGTTGGTGTCTATTTTTTCCTGCATTCATTGATTCCATTTCTGCCCTTCCTGTTTCTTCCAGCCTCTTCCTATCCCATCTCATAAGCTTTTCAAGATAAACTCTTCCTGCATTTACTCATCAACTCATTATAATCTGACATCTGCTCCAATCATTTTCCTGAAATTACTTTATTGAAAGTCACTGATGACCTCCTAACTGCCAGATCTGATAACATCTTCACTCCTCATCCTGCCCCATCTCTCTGCAATTTGACAATGGTGATTGTTCCTTCCTTCTTAAAACCACCTCTCTAACTCTGGCTTCAGTGGCAAATTGCTCTCCAATTTCTCCTCTTATCTCTCTAACCATGTCTTGGTTTTCTTCATCGGATCCTCTTTTTCTTCCCATCTAATATAGGTACTCTCCAAGGATTTGCCCTTGTCCCTCCCCTCACTGCTGCAAGCCTGTTTGATGTCATTATCTATCCCCACAATTTCAGCTGTTCTCTCTCTGAAGACAACCCCCAAATCTATACCTTCCGTCCCGCTTTCCCCTCTAATGTCAGACCATGTTTGTTACATTTGCCTCTTTCTCCAGAGTATAAAGCATTCAAGGGGTGGTCCATCTTGGCCTCATTATTTTTTTGTTATCTTCTTATGTTTAAGGTTATAGCTCAGAGACTGGACATAGTCTATGCTTAACAATTTTTTTAAAAACAATGTTTTTCATACTTCTGTATTTTAATGATCATCCAATGTCGTATGTGAAGCCTTTATACTCTCACAAGTATTCTGAAGTACCTACCAGGTACTTAGCATTACTCTAGGCAAAATATCTCATTTTGGTTTTTGGAACATCTTGAGATGAGTACACATTTAATTTGGCCCTTTTTATCTTTCAAGTCTATATCTATATTTTATCTACTCTAAGATGCACATTTTTTCACATATTAGTATCTTTGAAATCAAAATGCATCTTACAAAGGATGTAAAACAAAATATTGCATCATAATTTAATTGGCAGCATTTTTTAATGATGTATAAAATAATGGTATATCCTACAATCAATGACATTTTAAATTCTATGAAATATGGTTTTTATAATAAAACTTATGGTTTAGAAACTTCATTCTAGCATGGTTTATCATCCAAGGATTATTTAATCTCAGCATACTAGACTTTCTAAGGCAGGAAAAGAAATATTTTATTTTTAAAGATTTTATTTATTTGTTTGACAGAGAGAGCCCAAGTAGGCAAGGCAGCAGGCAGAGAGAGGGAGAAGCAGACTTCCCATTAAGCAGGGAGCCCGATTTGGGACTCGATCCCAGGACCCCAGGATCATAACCTGAGCCGAAGGCAGATGCTTTACTGACTGAGCCACCCAGGTGCCCCGGGAAAAGAAATATTTTAAAGGGATTTTTCAATCATAAGGATTAAAAATAAGAGGAAAAAGATGTCCATGGCCAGAGAAGGTTCACATGTCCAAGCATTTTCTCTGCTATAAATATATAGCAATGACAGATAAAACACAAAGACCAAAAACCAAAAAGAAATGCACTCAAAGGCAGTTATCATTTTCATGAATCAGGAAGAGCACAGAAAGGTGAACCATGAGGGACTCTGTTGCCGTGGGCCTGTTAGAGTTCCAGCCTGGGAGGCAGGCAGCGCTGCCTGGAGTTTAGTGTCGCAGAGAGGAAGAGCCAGAACACACACACAGACATCCACACACACACACAGACACACACACACACACACACACACACACCCCTCTTCTGTATCTAGTGGAATTTCATTATAATTTTATCTTACCTAAATCATCTTATATAGACATATCTTACCAAAAAATCACAACTCAAAACTATAGCATTTTATGACACAGAGAATTACCTTGTTCACTCCAGTCCCCACTTTTCCTCCTCTTTAGGAAACCATTTATAGTAATTTTTGTTTATCCTTATCCATCTCTCCTTTTCTTTCACAGAAGACAGCATACCATCTACACTGTTCATACCTCTCTTCTTTCACTTACTGTGTCAGCCCTATCAGGACATGAAGAGTTTACTTACGTTTTTTATAGCTGTGTATATTTCACTGTGTGTGTGAACTGTGGTTTACTCAACCAGTCCTCCTCTCCTGCAGGACAAGCCATTTATTTATTTTTTTTTAAAGATTTTATTTATTTGACAGACAGAAACACAGCCAGAGAGGGAACACAAGCAGGGGGAGTGAGAGAGGGAGAAGCAGGCTTCCTGCTGAGCAGGGAGCCCGATGTGGGGCTTGATCCCGGGTCTCCAGGATCATGACTGAGCCGAAGGCAGTCACTTAACCAACTGAGCCACCCAGGCGCCATCAGGACAAGCCATTTATAAAGTTGCCTGTGACTCACAATGTCACAATGAGCAACCTTCTTACCTGTGTTGTTTCACACCCTCACACACCTTTATGAATGGAAGCTGAATAGAATTGCTTCCTGACTGCTGCCTGAAAGCTATGGCTTTTTAGGAAGCTCAGGATTAGCCAAATAGGAACACCAGGACACAGAGGGACAACCCGGAAATGAACGGATCTGCTCCCTGGATTCCTGTAATGTTGCAGGTGCCCCTACCCACCAACAGAAGACCTAGGTGTGGACCAGAGACCTGACAGATAGGGGGAGGGTAACCGCTAAACTATTAAACAGCAAAAGAAAGAGGGAGAGAGACTTCATAACAATATGTACATAGGGATTTGTACCCATATGTATATCTCCAAAGCAAAATACATGTGTGTATGCATTAATATATATTGCATACAAAATTAGGTCTGTACCTCGGACCTAGACCAATTCCTAATGATTCAAAGCTTTCCATGTAAAAAATAAAAATAAAAATTCTAAAAGAAAACAGGAATAAAGTCCTTTACAAGAAAGCTATCTAGCAATATTATCACCAAAACTGGAATTTAAGGCAAAAGAATAAAGATATGTGATAAAAGAAGGCTAACCCATCAAGAAGCTGTAACACTTATGAATTTATATGCAACTAGGGACCTACCTTGAAATACGTAAAATAAAAACTAAATGACAAAGACTGACAAGATCATAAGCACAGAAGATTTTAATACAAAAGGAGTTTCTCGGGGCGCCTGGGTGGCTCAGTTGGTTAAGCGACTGCCTTTGGCTCAGGTCATGATCCCGGAGACCCGGGATCGAGCCCCACATCGGGCTGCATGCTCGGCGGGAAGCCTGCTTCTCCCTCTCTCATTCCCCCGCTTGTGTTCCCTCTCTAGCTGTGTTTCTCTCTGTCAAATAAATAAATAAAATCTTTGAAAAAAAAAAAGGAGTTTCTCCCTATTATTATTTAGCCAGAAATGGAAAGTAACCATCATGCCCATTCCCCTGTCACTACAATCAAGTGAGTTGGACCCTTCCGACTGAGCCCAAACTGTGTACCATTCACAGTTGGTGCTGTCTGGACATATCTAGCAGAGTGAGACAGAGAAGCAGACACCTGTTTGCTTAAAGGTCTAAGGAAACTTCTGGGAGGAAAACTCTCCTAAATGACTCTGGTACTGATGGCTTGACTGTACACCCAAGCCATCTTGGTCTTTCAAGGGGAAAGGCAGTAAGATATGGTTAAACTCTGGTTAAACTTCTAGATCAAACTCCCATGAGCACTGATGGTGGATTTCTGTGGAGAGGAAGCTCTGGAAGCAGAGGGGATGCTCAAAATATTTAGCACACAGTTTGGTACAAGCATTGACCAAACAAACAGGCGAGCAATGCATCTGAGCAGATCCCCCTGTGTCCCATGCCTTACTAAGGCATAGCTAATGAATTTCAGCCCTTGCTATAAAGACGATTTTATGAAACATTCTATAGGACATTGAGACACGAGAAGCTCCAGTACTTCTCTGATCAAGTTCAATGCAGGGGGAGAGAGGGAACTCTGCCCAACTCTAGAAAATCAAAAACCACGGTGCTGGAAAGGGAGGTACCAACCAAACACAAGAGCACTGCTTGGAGAGGGAAGCTCAAGTAAAGGAGAGGGTACAGAATAGATGATGCCATAGGTAACCGATCAGATGTTTGTTTGTTTGTTTGTTTAAGATTTTATTTATTTGAGAGAGGAGAGAGCACAAGTGGGGGAGAGGGACAGGGGGAGAGGGAGAAGCAGACTCCCCTCTGAGTAGGGAGCTGGACACAGGGCTCCATCCCAGGACCCTGGGATCATGGCCTGAGCCAAAACCAAGAATCAGATGCTTAACCGACTGAGCCAGCCAGGCACCCCCCGATCAGATGTATTATAGGAGAAAATAGAGTGGGACGATGAGGTGAGTTCTGGCATCAGCTAGATCTGAGATCCATCTCATTCTGCCTCTCCCCTCACCATTTCACCCAGGCAAGAGACTTGAATGCCCTGGAGATCACAGTGGTCTCTCGGTGCTGCTGTCATTGCAGGCAGTGATAGGAACGTGGGACACACCCACAAGACTCCCAGAAACCCCCTCGGAGACCAGAGCTGCGTGGCTTGGCAGGGCAGGGCCCATGACACCAGAGCCCTGCCCCTGCAAGTCAGCATCTTGAGCCTAAGCGGGAAGAGGGAGAGAACAAACTGGGATTTCTTGAGCTATTCCTCTTTTGTTTTACTTCAGTTCCATAGATGTCATCTCCAGAAATTAAAACTGCCATTCCTCCCCTCAAGACAATTTTAGGCTATAGAGCGTTCACCAGTGCGGCACAAGTACACACTGTGTGGTATGCGTAGACCAGGCAGTCTCAAAGTAGATACATCTGACGCCTGACAAGTGGGGGCAGGGGGTCATTCGGAACCAGTGGGAGGAAGGGGAGGGAGGGGACAACCACTGGCTTGTGGCTGGGGGCCTGGAGACCCCTACAAAGAATACATACAAGAGGGGTGGGAATTGAAGACCAGTACACCAATGGTGTAGGACTACAGTTTCCCAGCAGAGGGGATGTAGGGTAGAGGGAAGTGCTAAACATACACTATCTCATTTAAACACTATCCATCCTAGCGAAGCAAAGATCATTTCCATTGCACGGTGCTCAGAGGGACTAAGGTTGAGAGAAATCGAGAAACTTGCCCAAAGTCACACAGGCGTTGAGATTTGAACCCAGGACCACCTGACATCAGCTTTTCTTTTTAAGCCAGGCAGCCCCGACTCAGGAGAGAGAAAAACCTAGTATTTCTCATTGCCAGATAGTTCTGATTTGCTATTTACTTTCTCATCTCTTTCATATTATGATAATGTTTTCCTGGAATTGGATGATATAATACTAGAAATTGAAGATGTTTATTCGCTACAAAGATTACATATGCAGCCTTCCTGTCATAATCAAGGGAAGCTGCTCACATCATTTATGACTTCCAGTCGTCTCTCTATAGGATAATGCTTATTTTAAAAAATCTGTTTTTACTAAGCCTGCTGATCTTCAAAAGAAAAAAACAGGCAGAGGCAGGACAGTGATATAGCCTTTTGATATTTATCAAGTCTGGAGTCTATCTTAAATGAGTTTGCCGGGAAGCATGCGTGTGATGAATGGTAGAGGATTTAAATGATGCTGTGGATGTTCTCCCTTGTAATAAAGCAAATTATTCTAACAAAACTATTTTGCTTCATTTCTTCATACAAAATTCATGTCTGAATTTCATCTGGGCCCTGAAATTTTAAATTTCCATAACAAATTTTATGTATTATTAAATTTTATACACCACCGCATTATGCTTTTGATCCTGATTGTACAATCTAATTAATTCCAAATATTAACTACAATTTCCATAAAATGAATAGGATAATGTTGCTCAGGGTAAGACCATCATCTGTTCCCATCTCAATTATATGTACACTAAAATCACTTCTCTGAAAATCCCTTATCCAGTAACTTCAATTTGGGGCAACACAGCCAAGAGCAAAAGTTAAATCAAAATGCCTCCAAAGAGACAAAATGACTATCTTAAAGACTTGCACTCCATTCCTAGACAAACCTTTCCGACCATGTGTCAGAATGCAACTTTTTTCTGCCTTTTTAAGAAAGAATGCATATAAGAGTCATGTGACTTCTAGATACAAAGCAGATTAAATATCAGATAAAAAGGATGATGAGTTTAAAGCTGTCCCCTCAAGAGAAGCAAGATGTGTCTATTGACATCCAATAACCATGCAAGAGGGAAACACCACCAGAGTGGACACAAGAACTCAGAAAGTAGAGAGGACCAGGCCCGGTTTATCTCAGGAGAGCAGACCCTACCTTATGTCGAAGCCCAAGGGCCTTGCCATATACCATGACACAAAACATCAAGGCTCGAGGACATGAAGGTACCAGGGAAGGGTTAAATTCATTCTTTTTCTCTGTTTCAGAAAATACCAAAGTGTAGTATATTTTTACACTCTTGCCATCAGAAAGATTAAAATGGTACAATCTTAGAGGGCTATTCCGGTTTGGAAAATTGACTTACTTGGAATATCACATTTCCTAATAATATAATAATAAGGTTCTTACTATACAATATAAATCAAATCCTCTTTCCTCTGTTTAAAAAAAAATAAACTGGGGGCACCTGGGTGGCTCAGTGGGTAAAGCCTCTGCCTTCCACTCAGGTCATGATCTCAGAGTTCTGGGATCGAAGCCCGCATCGGGCTCTCAGCTTGACGGGGAGCCTACTTCCCCTTCTCGCTCTGCCTGCCTCTCTGTCTATTTGTGATCTCTGTCAAATAAATAAATAAAATCTTTTAAAAAAATAAATAAAATAAACCGGGGGCACCTGGGTGGCTCAGGTGGTTGAGCGTCTACCTCCTACTGAGGTCAGGATGCCCCGGGGATCCTGGGATCGAGTCCTGTGTGGGGCTCCCTGCTCAGTGGGGAGTCTGTTTTGCCCTCTGCCTCTCACCCACTCATGTGCATGCCTCTCAATAAATAAATCCAAAATCCAAACCTTTAAAGCAAACCATTTAAACCACATTGATATCATACACTCCAGAGGTCTCAAGACCCTACTGGCCTGTGGGTACAAATGAAGTCAGATCATCACCGATTATCCCAGCGTTCCTGTTCGCAGCACCAGCCCCATCACTGCAGAGTATCAGCACACCCCATGGCAGCCGTCCTTCCACGTTCCTCTCCGCACAGAGCCACCCCGCCGTCCCTGCCACGGAAGGTGGCCTCCCCGGGCTGCCGCACGTGCTGGGCATCTGGCCCGCGAGCAGAGACAGCATCTCACTTCGCCACTGTTTTGCAGTCTAGTGCCTCAGATCCCAACCACGTACCGTAAGAAAACTGTTCCTTCGGTTTGGGGTTATCCGTTCTCTCCCTTGAGGTCAGCCTGGGGGAACAGGCACCATTCTTAACTCCTTTGCCCTGTCTTCTGTAGGTGTTGACCCCAGACCTCCCTTCCAAATGGCTCTCTCCAACATGTCCAGCAAGGAACACAGATTGCAGGGGCTGCAAGCTCTGGGTTCAATCGCTCGTCTCAACTGGGAGCTGGGCCTGGGGCTTGACTGGAGTGGCATGCCCCACATGTGTTTGGAATCCTTAAATTCTTTTCTTTTTTAAAATACTTATTTGAGAGAGAAAGAGCTTGCATGGGTGCTCATGATGGGGGGGAGGGTCAGAGAAGGAAGGGGAGAGAGAATCTTCAAACGGACTCCCTGCTAAGCATGGAGACCACTTGGGGGCTCGATCCCAGGACCCTGAGATCATGATCTGAGCTGAAATCAAGAGTCAGCTGCCCAACCAAATGAGCCACTCTGGTGCTCCTGAAATTCTTAAATTCTTGAAGAAGAGGAGGAGGAAGGGAAAGCCATTATATCAAGTCCTATTTTTATTTTATTTTATTTTGGTAATCATGGAAACACTCCCTTAAAACCCAGGCTTAACTCAGAAACTGAGCTCCCTTGCCCCCTGCCTCCCTGTCCTGGGAACGGCCGCCTTTCTTCAGCTTGCACAGCAACATCTCTGGGCTGAAGACGGTGTCAGTAAAATCTGATCATGCCTCTTCCCCCATGATTATCTCATTTCCCTAACTGGATGCTGAATTCATCCTTCACTATTTCAC
Organism: Spilogale gracilis; assembly: GCA_004023965.1. Taxonomy (NCBI): domain Eukaryota; kingdom Metazoa; phylum Chordata; class Mammalia; order Carnivora; family Mephitidae; genus Spilogale; species Spilogale gracilis. The sequence continues at coordinate 178,239 of PITA01000955.1, forward strand.
TGTTCATCATCTCACTAAAATATTTTCTAATCACTACTGAAAAATGAAGTGTTGTGTTTTTCTCTAACAGAGCACGTCCTCCCACTGAGCAGGGAGCCCGATGCAGGGCTCAATCCCAGGGCTCCAGGATCATGACCTGAGCCAAAGGCAGACATTTAATGACTGAGCCACCCAGGTGCCCCTAAATAAATTTTTTTTTTTTAAATTTGACAGAGAGAGAGAGAGATCACAAGTAGGCAGAGAGGCAGGCAGAGGGAGAGGAGGAGGGGCCTCAATCCCAGGACCCTGAGATCATGACCTGAGATAAAGGCAGAAGCTTTAACCCACTGAGCCACCCAGGCACCCTCAGTGCAGAGTCTGCTTGATTTTCTCTCCCTCCCCGTCTGCCGCTCCTCCTGCTCACTCACTCTCTCTCTCTAAAATAAAGAAATAAAAGTCTTTTAAAAAAGGAATTTTTACTAGTGCAGTGTCCATGCGACTTAGGATAGAAAGGCAAGAAAGGTTAGGAACCAGACATGCAAGCAGTGCACACAGATGACCTTGGGGAATGGTGGCAAAGTCTCCCAGGTTATGGCTTGTTGAGAATAAATGCAGTATAGGTTGTAAAACCACCGACTGCACTAGGAGTCGGGAAGCACAACTATCCAGCAAAGACACCGGACTGTCCCCCGTGTAGGTTACGGGTTCCAACACGGCGACCACACTCTCCTCTGTAAGCAGGGTTATCTTTGAATACAAAAGAAAAGGAGGTCCATATTCGGTCATCGGCCGTGGCCATCAAAGGCCGAACAGCTCTTTCTGCCCGCTGAGCAACCTCCCTGACCACACAATACCCAAGACCCCGCACAGCCGAGCGGCAGAATACCCCACCCCTATACTTAGCCCCAGCCACCTCTGAGAGAGCAGACGGGCATTTCTTAGAGCTTTGCACACTGCCTTTGTTGGCTGTTTCCAAGGTGACAAAGTGTTCTGTCCTTTGCTGTAAATAAAGACAGGAGCAGAGGGATCCAGCACTTTCCTCCTCCTCCATTAGCTTCTGTCATGTTCAGTTGCGTGCTTCTCATGCGGGTATGTGTGAACGCCCTGCTTCCCAGAGTCGGGCCTTCCCCGGCCATGTTGTGTGTGTGTGTGTGTGTGTGTGTGTGTTTGATGCACACAAGGAAATTTTGCTGTCAGTCAGGAGCCTGGTAGCTGGCCTTCTCAGCCCTCTGCTTCTCACTCCGACCCCTCACTCCAACATGTTTTCTCATCGGGGGAGAAGTACGTTCAAATGCTGTTGAAGATTGGAGTGTAGGTTCCCAATTAGTCACTGAACCCCCCTGTGAAAGGATTCTATTTTCCCAAGCCACTGACACAGGCTTGGTATGAGACGGGCTTTGAGCAAATGCACTCTCGGAAGAAGTGACGAATGCCATGTCTGAGCAAAGGTTTTAAGAGGTATTTTGTGGGTCTGCCATCTTTCTGATCTTTTGCCCCTCTACCTGGAGGAGAGTAAATCCTGGGCAGGTTTCTCCAGAGCCCAGAATGAAGGAGAGGCACACAGAACACAGCCACAACCAACTGTAGTTGACCCATACTAAGGGGGTGAAAACTTTGTGGTTGTGAGTCACTGAGATTGGGGAGTGTTTGTTACCGCAGCATAGCCTCACAAAGGGAGACGAACTCAATGCTGGCAAGCAGGAGACCAAGGAAGGAAAGCAAACAGGCCATATGGGGACCACCTTGAAGGAAAATTCTCACTCTGCTCTGAGAGGCATGGTAGCGATTCAGCCTCCAAGGATGTTTGCCTCCCAGGAACACAGACCTATTGCTACCAGACTTTCCGATTTTTAAGACAATACCAAGAATCTAACAGTTGATACCACTTCTGCCAGTTTTTCACTACTCCAACTACCTTTAGGCCAAATATATGCCACAGCCCCAAATCAGGCAGCAGACTCCAGTTAATAACTGTTCTTTGCTAACCTTGCACTGGAACAAAACTGGGCTGTTCACTGCTCTCCAGCACCCCTCCCATTTCCTGCTCCCTGCCAGGCCCTGCCCTTCTCTCACCCCTGCATTCCTAATCCCCCTCTTTCAAGGCCTTTGTCAAGTTCTCCTTCCTCTGTCTCCCCAACCAGACTCTCCTGCCCGGGTCTTGCTACAGTCGCTACGTACTATATGGACCTATGGTCTTTATTATGTAAGGACCTATTTAGAAATCCGAGCCACCATCTTGTTTACTCAGAAAAACAGCTTCAGGAAAATACGGGCAAGCAGCCCCTGGAAAACAAAGGCGAGCCAGGGTGGGGAAGGTGCCCAATCAGTTAGCCACCAACCTCCGAACCCTGAACCCTGAGCAATAGAGGTACAAACTAAGAATGGGAACGCCTGGGTGGCTCAGTTGGTAAAGCGACTGCTTTTGGCTCAGGTCATGATCCTGGAGACCGGGGATCGAGTCCCACATCAGGTTTCCCGCTCAGCGGGAGGCCTGCTTCTCCCTCTCTCAGTCCCCTGCTTGTGTTCCCTCTCTCGCTGTGTTTCTCTCTGTCAAATAAATAAATAAATAAAATCTTAAAAAAAAAAAAAAAAAAAAAGAATGGGAATGCCCTAAAATGCACTCAATCCTGGTTAGCTCATGATCTGGGGGTGGGAGCGTCGCTCTATAATATAAAAGCTAGCCTGAGAAATTAAGCAGTATCCTTTCTCCCTTGGGAGGCAACCCTGGTTGGGGCCAGTAAAATTTCTGATGCTTAGCGCGAAATAAAGCTTTGCTTAACCTTCGCTTTTGTATCAGCCTCGTTCCTTTAACCACGGACCCGTCATATTATAGTAAGCATTTTGCATGCTTTCCAATTTTTTTTTATCTTCTCATACACATGCTCTGCCCTTTGAGAGTCTGGAAGTCCAGTGAAGACAGAGACCATAGCTCATACTTTTGGATCTTTCATGCCTCACAGACATAACAGTTACAAAATTAATGTTTTTGTGCGACAGTTTGTAGGTTCAGATGAATACCCACATTCAATTATCTGATTCTGAGGTTCTTGAAAACAAAGAATGAAGTCCAGAGGAGCCAATTCTAGACTCAATTGCCTATTTTTCTTATCGTCAAGGGTATAGCTCATTAACGAACAAACAATAATAGCTCAGAGTTGAATTGTGTACACACAAACCTTGTTAACAACCGTGGGTCTTTGTAAATTAAGTTCTGTCTGTAGCAAAATCCACAATTAAGGATATAATATCAGGGTTAACCCAGTTTGGATGGGATTGAGTTCAGCTTTATGTTGACCATCCTTCTAAGACCCCAATTATAACTTGCTTTATGCCTCAGCAGCCAAAATAAGTTAGGATATTCAATTGAGTTCTTAGAGAAGGCCATTTAATCTGTCAAGCTTCTGGGACATTCTTTCCAACACCTTTTGAAAGTTTCCATTGTATGCCTTGGCCACTGCCATGTTTTTTGTGAGCCTCAATATAAGTTTGTTGAATGAATAAATGAATTAATGAAATGCTTTAATACTGCAGGTCTTATTTCTCCAGCCTAGAAAGATTAAATTCCCACCACTCTCCCCTATTTTCTCATAATCCAAACTGGTTTAACCCCAATAATTTTCACTGCTTTTAAAGTAACTCTGTACTGATAGTCCTCCTCATTTCCCTGAGAACCTAACTTAACACTGGGAGAATCTAGCTCTTTAATCAGCAAGTTCTTAAAATAAGTATTTTCTTATATTTTAGAGGTGAGTTGTTCAGTGCATATGTGAAAAAGGGCCAAATAACACCCTAAGGTATTTAACCAATTATTAGAAGATGTAAGAGCAGATCCGTGCTAGGAAAATAATATCAGAGTGAAAACAAATCACTTGGAAGTGAATCACTTCCCTTTGGCAACTGAAATTAATTGAAACAACTCCCTCTCCCCCTGCCACCCTCCATCCCCATGGTGTTGCCTGACATTTCTTTCAAATGCCAATGAGCGCCTCACTTTGTCAAATTAAATAAGTCCAAGCTGCTGGTGTTATGCTACTTTAAAACCATATGGCCATATGTCTAGGATGTTCTAGGACACGGATTTCATGCAATTTTAATCTTTGTAATAAAGGCAATTCGTTATGCATACAACTAAACATGGAATCATTTTATATAATTGTGACTTCGTATGATTGAATTAAATTCACAAATAAAAAAACATTTTTATTACCATTTAATTCAATTCAACCAACATTCACTGACTGCTCTGAGAGAGGCCCATCTGAAGTTAGGAAGCCTATGTAATAAGCCTATGTAAATAAATAAACCTATGTAAATAGGACATGATCCCTGCCCTCAAGGCTCTTGTGAAGTAAACAATAAATTACAATTTGAGATTCATATAACATTCAAAAGATGTCCCAACCATAGGGGGGCAGATAACTTCATTTAGTCTGGAGGTGGGACAATGGCAGAGGAGGCTTCCAGAAAAGGTGACTTCTTGGTTGGGTTTTGAAGGTAGATCAGGGGATGGGCCCTAGTAATCAAGACAGAGGAATAGCCTGTCCACGTCTTGATTTTTTTTTTTTTTTAAGGAAATTAGGATCGCTTCATAGAGATAACAGAACCAACAGCCTAGAAGGAAACCATTGGCTTAATGATATTTATCGTACCTCAGAAAAGTCTCTGGAATTTTAATTTTTGCTTCAAATACTCCCTTGGTAGCCTCAGTTGGGAAGAAAATAGATTGGGTAAAGTTTTGTTTGTTTAAGAACTATACAAAGGGGTGGCTTAGTTGGTTAAGTTTCTACCTTGGGCTCAGGTCATGATCTCAGTTCAGCAGGGAGTCTGCTTCTCTCTCTGCCCCCACCCTGCTCTTGTATACAATCTCTCACTCTCTCTCTCTCTCTCAAATAAATTAATAAAACCTTTAAAAAATAAAACAAAAATAAAAACCACGTAAAAATCACTTCTTGGAGTTTTGTTCATTGGCTATGAACAAGAAAATAAAAATAAATAAATAAGAGAAAATATGTCCTGGATAATAATAATGATCACTTTTCTTAAATTTCAATATGGTTAACATACAGTGTCAGATTAGTTTCAGGTGTACAACATAGTGATTCAACACGTTCATACAACACGCATGCACTCATCAGGACAAGTACACGCCTTAATCTCCATCACCTATTTCACCCATCCCCTCACCCCCCTCCCCTCTGGCAATCCTCAGTTTGTTCTCTATAGTTAAGAGTCTGTTTCTTGGTTTATCTCTCTCTCTTTCTTTTTCTTTTGTTGTTTGCTTCATTTATGAAATGCCATATATGAGTGAAATCATATGGTATTTGTCTTTCTCTGACTTATTTTGCTAAGCTTCATACTCTACAGCTCCATCCAAGTCATTGCAAATGGCAAGATTTCATTCTTTCTTATGGCTGAGTAGTATTCCATAATGTATCTGTACCACTCCCTTGCATCCATTCATCAATCAGTGGACACTTGGGCTGCTTCCATAATTTGGCTGTTGTAAATAATGCTGCTATAAACACAGAGGTGCATGTATCCCTTTGAATTAAATAGTGACTTTTTTTAAAGTAGGTTCCACACCCAGCATACAGTCCAATGTGGGACTTGAACTCATGACCCTGAGATCAAGACTTTAGCTGAGACCAAGATTAGAACCTTAACCAGCTGAGGAGCGCCTGGGTGGCTCAGCTGGTTAAGCGACTGCCTTCAGTTCGGGTTATGATCCCGGAGTCCCGGGATCGAGCCCCACATCAGGCTCCCTGCTTGGCGGGAGGCCTGCCTCTCCCTCTCTCACTCCCCCTGCTTGTGTTCCCTCTCTGGCTGTGTTTCTCTCTGTCAAGTAAATAAATAAAATCTTTAAAAAAAAAAAAAGAAAGAAAGAAACTTAACCAACTGAGCCATCCAGGCGCCCCTTAAATAATCATTTTTAAACATCCAGAAGAGAAGACATGTCTCTAGGCATCTTCAGCTCCTCACTGACAATGCATCCATGGTCACATATCCTTTGTCCTACATGGGCAAGCCACTCATTGGGTTCCATGTCTGAGGCCAAATCATATGTGAACTTTTTCTGTCCTTGAGCAACTTGTGATCCAGGAGAGAGGGAGGATCCCCTTGGGGAGATGGTCTGGATCTCTGCTCTTAGAGGTGAAGACTTTCAAAATTCACAAAATGAATAGAGAAGCACTTCTAGGCAGCTTTTTGGAGATCCCAGAAGATCATGACAAGCCTCTCGGCTGTTCTCCCTGACATGATTGAGAGGGAAAGTCATGCCTGGCAGGGGCTCATTCACACTGTAGGGAGGATGAAGAATCTTTCCCTGCCTCACTGTGAAAGCCCTTCTAAAGAGCTGCATTAAGGCAACTCTAGCTACAAAGGAACTCGAGAAAGAAGTACCAAACGACGCGCCATATTTCCTTCTTCCACCCCTTCCACCTCCTGGCGTCCCAAATCATCCCTCAACACGTTACACTCCCTGCTGCTCTGCTCACCACCGCCCCTCTTAGCTGGGATAGTTTTAGAATCTGAACACTAGGCAAGCTTAGGCCACCTCCTGTGCCACACAATGAGTGCCATGAGTGGCCCCTGAAGTGAGCAGAAACCTACCTGCTGGTGGGACCAAGATGAACTGGAAGGGGGAACTTGGTTGGTTGGAAGTCACTGGTTTGGGAAATCCCATAATCCTGACATCTGACACACCTGACATTTGCTCTTGTGCTTTCTTAAAAAAAGAAGAACAGCCTGTCCACACTGTGATGGTGATGGTGATGGAGATGGTTTCGAGGGCAGAGGGAAAGAGAATCATCTCCACAATCATCTGGAGTCTGGAATTGCCCAGTAGTCCACTAGCTGACCATGATCTCGGATGCAAAGGAGAATTCAAAAATCTGAGGAAAGACCGTTTCTTCCCAGTTGGAAGCACACAACAGACCCCACTGAATGAAAGGAGAGCCTTCTGCCGTACAAACCCAGAGTGATTAGTATTTACAAGGGCCTCGGTGCAGTAAAAATTCACCAGTGGAATGAGTCTTTGAGAACCGGGAAAGAGAAAATGAAGTATCTTTCAGCAAAGAGGAAAATTGAGATAATCTGCTTACTTTAAGCAAGCCCCTTAGTCTTTCACATACACTATTTACCACCCTCACACAAAGTATTTCTAAGAATCTGCCTGGAAAGCAGACATAAAATAGAGAATAAGTGGATTTATGTTTCATTTTTGGAATCTTAAAAACATCCTGAAGACCATAATTTCACCCTGCCTTTAAGACAGAATCTTTACTCTGTTTCAAACATTTTATTTTGATGGTTTTTTTCTTTGCCTTTATAATCCAACACATTGAATTGGGGTGTGGAGCTTTGTTTCGTTTTTTTTTTACACTCTTGTATTTCTAAATATGTTTATTTTGTTATTCTTTTTTTCATATTTTTCTGTTCTGGACATTGTTTATTCACTTCCAATTGTAAAAGACAAGGATTTATTTCCTTATTCCACCCCCAACCACCATACCTATATTTCCTCACCTTCCATCTACCAAAGGATCTATTATCTTTATTAAATCAACATTTAAAATTATACTAAAAATATAAAAATCATATGTGACTTTTTATTGTTTGACAGACATAGGTTCAGTTCAACCACCGAGTCTTCTTTGATTCTCTTTACTCTCGGGAGCTACTTTTCCCCCCAAGAATAAATAATTGGCTTATTTTTTGTTTGCTTAGGTTTCCATGTAATGATTTTGAATTCATTTCCAAACTTTCTGAGAACAGGATACTCTTCTCAATATGGTCAACATAAATTTATCAATTTCGTGTTTATGTTTTTCTTGAAGTGATCTCTCCTGGGCCCTCCCGGTCCTTTCTGGCCTGTACTTGGTGCCCCCGAAGCCTGCTGATCTTGAACTTCTCTTTGCCAACAGCCCAAGAATCCTCTTCGCTGTGTCCCTTTGTGGTATTCCCTGCCTTCCTGAAGCTCACATTTTCCTTTTCCTTGATTTATCCCCTCACTCTTTTGAAACAAATCCATCAACAGCTTCTGGAAAAAGGCTGCACAGAAATACTTTATTCTGATCAATTTTTTCAAGTTCTCAAACAATCTTATCCTACTTTCTACTTAATTAAATATTTAGCTGGGAGTAGAAATCTAGGTTGGAAATAATGTTCCATCAGAATTTTAAAGGCATTACTGTAATGCCTTCTATCTTCCAATGCCTGGTTCTTTGAATCTTTATGTTTTGGGCCCCAGAAACTTTCCAAATCTTCTCTTTCTCCCTATAGTATGGGAAGTTTGCTGTTATTATTACTTTATTGATAATTTCCTTTCCTTTGTTTATTCTTCCTTCCTTTTCTGGACTTTTTGTACCTTGCAGATTCATCTAAATTGTTGTCTTTTTTTTTTTTTCTGTTTTCTATTTGTTTGTCTCTATTGTTCCATTCTCTGGAGTATTTTCTCATTGATCTTCCAACCCTTCTACTGGACTTTTAATTTTTGATATTACATATCAGTCATTTTACTATGAAGAGCTCTTTCTCATTTTCTAAATGTTCTTTTTTCATAACATCATATTCTTACTTAATAGATGCAATATCTTTTTATCTGTCTGCACCTATTACTTATAAGCTTTTGTGAATTTGCCTCTGCTCCCCGCACTGTCAATCTTCTAAAATCCTTTTTCCGTGTCTTTAGTTTTTTTGTCTGTAAAGTTATACGATTTCCTCATATGTCTAGTAGTCAATTCATATTTAAGGATGAGGCACTACAAATCTGACTGGAAGTTCTGTGGACATGAGCAAAGACTGTCTAAAATGATGAGCTAACCATAGGGAACTGCTCTTCATTAGGAGACCCCAAATGTCAGCATCTATGGGTCTTTTGCTTGGAATGGTAAATTTCGCCAGAGGGGAATCTTCTCAACTTTTTCCGGAAGCAGTGCGTAGCTGAGAGCATTCTGGAATTCAAGCCAAGACTCTGGAGGTTCTTACCATTCAATAGGCTATCTCTCAGTATGGTGTCTCCTTCCCACCTCTAGCAGTGCTTGGTGTCCCTAAGCTCAGAGATATGCCATCCAGACTGATGATAGCCACTAACTCTAGATGGTTGCTTCTCCCTAAGTCCCCAGGTGATGGAAGCAGCTGGTGCACCTAGCATCGTGCCCTTTCAGCTCAGGCTAAGAGCTGGCCTCCAGACGGCCTTCACTCCAGACGGGGAGGCTGGGGTCGGGTACAACAAAGGGCTCCATCCTTGTGGGTCTGATCTTGGGTAGCATGTTAATGAAGGAACTCATTCTCACCTCTGCTCTGCAGGTTATTGCCTCTGGGACCTTGGCTGTGCCACTCCACCTCTGTGTTTTATCTTCTGTCTGGGAGAATGAGAATGTCCTTCTCAAGATAAGCTTTTTTGAGAATGAAATGAAATAATAATGATAGCTAATGTCTATTGATCTAGTGAGCACTTACTACATGTTTTCATGACCTTCTCTGCTATTTCTAACATCTGGGCCAGTTCTGGGTTGGACCGGTCAATGGCAGGTGATTAATGATTCTCAATCAAGACCACGTTCTCCTTCCTCTTTGCCAGTCTTGGATTGGATGCCAGGCATTGTGAATTATTTTTATGTGTTAGATATTTGTTTATTTCTATAAATCTTCCTGAACATTGTTCTGGGATGCAGTTACTTGGAAGTAATTTGATCCTTTCGAGTCTTGCCTTCAAGATTTGTCAGGTGGATTAACAACAGGGCTCAGTCTAGTGCTAAATATTCCCCACACCGACAGAAGATTTTCTTGAGTACACTATCCAATGTGACATGGAATTGTAAGTTTTTGTCAGTGTGGCTGAAAAGAACACAATTTGGACGCAATTCCTGGCCTGGTGTTGGCACCAGGAACAGTTTCATCGAAGACTTTTGGATGGTTCCTTCCCCACAGCCAGTGTCCCCACTCAGCAATCTCCAGGGTTCTCTGTCCCCTCTCATATTCTGTCCTCCACTCTCGCTGCTTCAGTGTCCCCAGATTCTCAGCTCTGTCTTCTCCACTCACTGAGATCACAGGGCACGGCCTTTGTGGAATTCCACACCCTCCCGTGTGGAATCAGGAAACCGTCTCAAAGCCGGAGGTGAAGGCAATTATAGGGCTCCTTATTTCCCATTTCTCCAGTCTCACTGCCCTTTGTCACCTGATCCTCAGTGACTCAAAACTGTTGTTCCATCTGTTTTGTGCCTTTTCGTTGTTATTTCAGGCAGGAGTATGAAACCCAGTGTCCATTACTCCATCCCAGCCCGAGCAGAAGCCCGAACTTCCTGTTTGAAGTCACATGAACTTGGGTTAAACTGCTGACTTTGTTCCTTAAGACTCGTGGGACCTCCGTCCAGCTGACTGCCTGAGCCTCGGCGGGTCGTCTGCCTAACAGGGGAAGTGAGTTTCCTCCATTCAGTGCCACAGGGCGAAATGAGAAAATGTGTCTAGCACGTAGCATGGATTGAAAACACGAAGGGTTGCAGCTGAGAAATACGGGAGATCAAGCGCTGAGGAGAGACTGAGAGGGGAGGAAGAGGAGCTGGGGGCAGCAGTGTGGGTACAGGACACAAGGAAGAGCTGTGGGGGAAGCCAGGGGCCAGGCTGGAGACGGAGAATGGCGGAGCAAGGTGGCCTAACAGAGAAGCAGCGGCGTGAAGGGAAGGCACTCCAGAGCCACCCAGCTTCTGGGGTTTGGAGCCCACACAGAGGGGCCCAGCCCAAGGGTGAGTAGGTCTTAAAATCCAATGAGCTCAGCGATCTAGGCTGTCTCCCCCCTTCCTTCTCCCAGGGGCTCCTTCTGCCCCAGGCTGTGGCCTGTGGGGCAGCATCTGCCCAGAGGAGGGCATTTTCCTGATTTGCACAAAGGTGCAGTACAGACTGTGAAGCCCCGTCTGCAAACACTGGATACCGTCCAGAGACTCGTCAGCCTCGGGTAAAATCTCTCTTCTCTGGGGACTTCAGGCAGTAAAGAACAAGATGTCATTGATTCATTCATTCATGCACTTGTCCATTCATCCAGCAAACATTGTACCCATCCCTCCCATGGGCCAGGCAGTGTGCAGGGGCTGGAGATCAACTGATGAACAGGCCCTGTCTCTGCCTTCTAGGGTGAGGTTGCCACAGATGGGGTGCTGTGGCACCTGTGGGCAGGGGCAGGTCAGAGACTCCCTGGGCTGTGGAGCCCACCCCAGGAGGCTGGTGGGCCAGCTCACTTGCACCCAATGAAGGGACAGATGGCCACTGGCCTGTGCTTCCAGTGACTCTCTCTGCTATCAAACCTGGGGGACAGGGATGGTGGTGTTAGCTTCCAGGGGGTAGGACCAGTCTGCTGAGCCCAAGGAAGTGGTCCGATCCCCAGGGTCAGAATGTAGGGGCAACATCAGGTACGTTCTCCCCCTGGATACAATGTTTAACCGTCACACAGTTTGTTGAATAGATAAAATACTTGTTTGATAGAACATGCGAGAGCCACACTAGGACAGAGAAGAAAATAAACCTCACAACTACGCAATTTCCTTCCCCAGAAGCAACTATGACCACCTGCTTCTTTGCGTGTCTTTCCAGAGATCTGTGTGCATCACGAAACAAACAGATACATATATAAATGCAAATGCTTTTTTTTCCCCAACACGTGTTGGGTATAAGTTTCCGGCCAGCTCACACATACAGTATGAGAAAGAAGAAGATGGTAAGTTCGTTCCCTGAGTTCTTAGATCTCTGGTTTCGATCCTTCAGAGAGCCCTGTTCGCACTGCCACGTTCCACCCCAGCTTGCTGCTGCTGCCGGGCTCCTGCTCGAAACCTTTGTGCTTGACTCTGCGACCCTGAGACCTGGGCTCCTGTTCTCTGTGTCCCATGAGCGTCCTGCTGAGCCCCGGATCACCACGTTCTGGGATGGGGGGGCTGATCACCAGCAGGGAGGCAAAGCCCAGCCGGTGGTGCCCAGTGCTGACTGCCCTCACATACTTGTAAGGAGAGAGAAACCTGACGGATTCCCGGGGGCGCCTAAAAATGCCAATGACCTTGGGGCAGCCACATGCGGGCCCTCCCCCAGCAGCACGTGGCCTGCAATGGATTGGGCCGCATCATTTGCCCACACGCTCTACCATGAGGACCCCGGGAGTTCGTGTTTTCCGCCCTTGGGGCAAACCCCAGTAGGCCAACCTCCGGCAGTTAATTCTCAGGCGTCCTGCCCTTTCAGACTTACTGCAAGCCCTCTAGCCTCTAACATTCAGACAGAACAAAACTGATTCCTCCCAGAGAAAACTCAGCACGTAATCTCGTGGACCATTTAGACCTTCTCGGACAGTGAAGGTGACAAAGCAGTCACCTGAAGGCTCACCTTTTACAGATTGCAAAGGGGCTGCTTGCTTTTTCACAGCGAACATAGGAGCAGTTGTTTTCGGGGACATTTATTTATTTTTAAAGTTTCCATTTAAATTCCAGTTAGTGAACATATGGTGTAGTATGAGTTTCAGGTGCACAAGATAGTGATTCAACACCTCCTTACAACACCTGGTGCTCATCCCAAGTGTGTACATCCCTAAATCCCTGTCACCTATTTATTTTTTTAGGTTTTTATTTAAAATCTAGTTAACATACAGTATATTTTTAGAGAGATTTAAGATCTAGTCTGTGCTAATTTAGCTTGTGTTCAGTAAACACTATTAGATAGAAATGCTTGCTGGAAAACTTGAAAATTTTGCTTTCTCTATCTCATTTGGTTTCAATTTTTCTATTTATCCTTATTCTTTCTACTTATCTCCCTTCCTTGGCTTCTTTCATTATTTTATGGAATTGGAGAAAAGATTCCATAACATTGGAAAAGATCTTGGAGTTCTGTTCTGTTCTGTTTGTTTGTTTGTTTTAAATAACCTCTGCTCATCAGTACCCCCCTGAGATGCTTTCTTTAAAAATGCAGACCCTTTAGCCCTATGTCTGGAAAATTTGTTTCAATAGGTCTAATATGTGGCCAGGGAGCCTATATTGTTAAAGGTTTTCCAAATAATTCCAAGGGCATTCCACCTGAGAACCACAGCTCAGTGTATGACCAGAGCTCAGCTCCTTGATTTCCTCATTCACATTGTGTATAGGGCATGTCAATGGATCAGCCACTAGTCTAGGTATATGGAATTATTTTTTTAAAGATTTTATTTATTTATTTGAAAGAGCGAGAGAGCAAGTGAGCACACAAGCAGAGGGAGCCGCAGAGGCAGAGGGAGAACCAGGCTCCCTGCTGAGTGAAGAGCCCGATGCGGGGCTCAATCCCAGGACCCTGAGATCATGACCTGAGCCAAAGGCAGACGCTTAACCTACTGAGCCACCCAGGCGCTCCTAGGTGTGTGGAATTAATGAGAAAACCAAGTGGAAAAAATGCCTGCCCTTTGGAGCTTATTCTGTAGCATTTATTAAAACAAAAGACCTTTACCCAGAGCTTTGCACTGACCACCAATTCAGTTGCACCCATAAACTCTGTTGATCTTCTTGCAAATGCCTTTGCTCTGGCCATAAGGGAAGTGAGATAAAATATGGAAGATCAGTGCATGAATCCTGTATGCAGGAATCATTAATGGGGTTCCTGGGTGGCTCAGTTGGTGAAGCGTCTGACTCTTGACTTTCACTTGTGATCTCAGGGTTATGAGATGGAGCCCCAAATTGGGCTCCACGCTGAGTAGGGATCTTGCTTAAGATTTTCCCTCTCCCTCTACCCTGCCCCTTTCCCCCCCAGAAGAAAAAAAATTAAAGAGAATTACTAACCTTTTTTTCTCTGACCCCATCCTGTCTTCTTGCAGAACTTGCTCTCAACTTTTTCTCAGTTGTCCTGCTGAATGAGGCCTGGGTCACATGAGTCCTGTGGACCAGGGGCTGGTTTGTGGTCACGGCTGGGTCTAACTCTTCTTCTGGGACTTTAGAATACGCACTTAGAAAAGTCACAGAAGTTGCAAGTACAAATGCCTGTAAGGGTCAGACAGGTAACATAATGAATGATGGTGAGCAGGTGTCAGGAAACCAACCGCACAGCTTCAAAGCCCAATTTTTCCTCATTTGCGATCGTGGGGTCAGGGACCCTGCTCTGAATTGAATTTTTGTGTCCCCCAAATTCTTATGTTGAAACTCCAACCTGCAGAGTGATAGTATTTGGAGATGAGACCTTTGGGAAATAATTCGGTTGCAAGGGTGGAGTCCTCCTGAATGGATTAGTGCCCTGGTCAGAAGGAACACCAGAGAACTTGCTGATTCTGTCTTCTTCCCTCACCATATGAGGAAACCAGGAAGAAGGCTCTCAGCAGAACTCAACCCAGCTGGCACGCTCATCTCAGACCTTCCAGAGTGTCTCCAGAATGGTGAGAAGTAAGTGTGCGGTGTGGACGCCACCAGTCTTCTGCGTTCTTGTGACAGCAGCTGGGACCGAGGAGCACAGGCGGGGGACCGAGCGGGGGCCAGGAGGCTGGAGGGCGTGTGCTCTGTGCTTCTGGAACAGGGATAGACAGACTGCAGGGAAAGAAGGGTAACTATGGCAAAAACAGGGGCGTTGCTTTTCTTTTGCTTTTAACGTGGTAGAAAGGCATGCTGGTTCCTGACAGCCTTCCAGTTTTCATTCCAGTCCGTTGCTTCTCACCCCGGGGTTCTGTTAAGGTCTTGAGTCTTTATAATGAACCACCTTCTTGCTGAAGCTTCCGTTAAATCTGCACAGTCACTGATGAAGTGGCGGGTGTCTGTTATCTTTTTCCCCAAGGGCAGTATTAGGGCTCCGCATTGGTGTGACTGATAGTGACCCGTCTATGCGTCCTGCTGTATGTTGGGCACATCCCCAAGTACTGAATTAAGCTGAGGGTCATCTTGTGGTTGCCAGCCGAGGCTGTGTGCCCCTGTCGGCTGAGAGCTTTGGAAAGAAGACACACCCTCTTGTAGCCAAACTCAGGTTTGCATGCCTGATGCACAGCAAAGGAAATCACGGAGATCCCCCCTAGTCTGCAGCAAGGAAAAAGTTGGTTGGAAGGGCTGCTAAATGAGGAAATGCGGAAGCAGGAAGACGAGTTTCAAATCTGCCTCTCTAAAGCAGAGTCAGGGAAATTTAAAGGCAAAGGAAAGAAGTCTGCAGAAAAAGTCGCAGCTGTGCTCATTAACTTGTAGCCGCGAGTTTGTTCCATTTACCCTTTGGTTTCCCTCTGATCCCACGCCAGACCTACAGAATCGTGACCAGAGGGAGAGCCTCGAGCCTGCATTATAAGATCCCTGGGTGAGTTTGAGGCAGCCAATCCAACACTGGCCCAGGGACCAGAGTTTGGGGGTATCACCATGAGACCACCGTCAGGTGTGGACCACCCCTGAGCCAGAGTGGGCTGAAGGTGCTGAGCTGTTTAAAAAGGACCTCAAGGAGATGCCGGCTTCCAAGTTATCTTACGTCGTAATTGCAGAGTTTTGCATCTTGCCCCTTTATCTTTCTTGAGTTGGAGAGCGGGTTGGTTAAGTACTGCGGGAACAGAACTTCCATACAGCTTCTTTGCAATGGGATTTGTGGGTGCATCTTGGGGCTGGTAACGGGAAGGACACTTGGCAGTGGCAGGCCTCTTACTGAAAGCGCTCCCTGTGCTTTGTAGAAGGTAAGAACTTGAGACGTGACTTGTGACTGTGATTGGCAATACAGAAGTGTGTTTTCTCCTGCACTCACCTGGAGTCTGTGGGCTCAGGCAAAGTGGGGTGGGCAGTGTTTGTGAGCCATGTGGTTGAGTATGGTCACTTGGTGGGAGTCAGGTGGCATTTGGGCTCTTCTGCTTTGTCATCCCCTGGCTGCTTAGTGGGGACAGCTGGAAGGGTGGGCTCAGTCAGGCCTCCTCCATGTCCTCTCCACAGAGTCTCTCCAGTTGGGTAATTAGACACAACAGCTTAGGGCCCCCAACGCCCAGGCAGAAGTGTCTGTCCTCTCCGCGGCCAGGTCCAACCTGCCACAAGCTCCGTTGATCAAAGCAGCCCGGTCTTCCCCGATTCAGAGTGGGGGGTAATAAGCCCCATCGCTCAAGAGAAGTGCAAAAAATTTGCAGCCAACTTGAATTTGCTTCCCTGAGTTCCCTTTCATTGGTGAGATCATTCATTTAGGTTGCTGAGGCAAACTCAAAATTCAGGACCTAGATCCCTGATAATGTTGAACTACTATATTTTCTGATATATTTTGTTTTGAAACTTGATGGCAATTGTTAATAGTCAAGAGGCATTTATTGAGCACCCATAAGAGATCAAGCTTTGTATTGTAACAATTACAGATTAATTAACATAATGACTAACATAATAATTAACATAATAACTGTAGAAATCACAATCTTGGTTTGGTTAAATAGGGTTGCAGTGAATGTAAATAGACAGGCCTAGAACATAAGGTCAAGGGCAATATTACCCTAAGATCTGAGACCAGAATTTGTCTCAGAACTGAGGTCTCTTTGGTGCTGTGACTCTGGTCCTTGACCCCACCCCGGCCCCTGACTTCCTGATAGGATACCTGAGCATTGCATTTACCATGGTCTTCAAGGTCAACATCTTCCTGGTTCCACAGCTCTGTTCTTGTGTTTGATTTGCTTTTTCTTGCCCTGGACCCTGAAAGCCCTGCCTCCTTGCTTTTGGCCAGCACGTAGGAATCTGATGTGAGCCTCTGTCAGGTCCCTGGGCTCTATCTCAAGGCTTCGCTATAATTTCCCACCGTTCTGTGCAGACGGAGCTGACATTAGCACATCTTTCCAAAGCCTTGACTTACAATAAGAGACTTAAGAGTCATCACACCAATGAGCTCTAGCTTTCTTCACCCCACTGAGGACTTTTGGTTTTGCATTTCCAGGGTTCTCCTGAAAGTGGCCCTTAAGCCCAATGAAGAAAATTGAGCAGGATTAGGCTAGGCTGTTGGAAGAGGCAAGAACTCCGAGAAGCAGTATCAGGAAAAGTATCAGAGAGAAACAGAGACTTAGTCTTTGAGTCACCATGGTAAATGATATCTCTGCTTGTTAAATAGTCCAGTTCCCTCCAGAAGGGGGCTATGCATTGCCATTTCACTGCTGTCGGGCTTGGCCTCAAGTCAGCCTCTGGCAAAAGAAATGTGAGCAAGGTAGCCGTATGGCCCCTGGTGATCCCCGCCTTCCAGTAGCCATGGCCTTGTGGATTCCCCTTCTACACGGGGTCAGGGCTGGCCCTTGTGATCAACAGAATATGGCAAATATGCATGATTTCAAAGAAAAGGCTATAAACGGCATGGCAACTTCTGCCTTCCTCTGTAGGGTCACCTGGTCCAGAAAAGGTCACCTGCTGTACCGGGAGGACACAAAAGCAGCCCCAGGAAGAGATGCATGTGGAGAAGGCTCTGGCCGCAGACAACAGCCTTGGGAGGGGCCACCTTGGAAGACAGTCTTCCAGCTCTAGACAAGCCTTTGGACGGTGCAGCCTCAGTTGGACACTCATGAGGGACATCAAGAGAACCACCATGCCCGAACTCCTCATCCACAGCAACTGAGATAATAAATCCTTCTTGTTTTAAGCCACTTTTTTGACGTGACTTGTTATGTAGGTAGTTAATACAAGTGAGGATTGTGGGTTGTTTCACATAGTCTGGAAACATTCAAAGCCAGCTTGCGTTTGTCGTGTTCTCTTTTCTGTCAACGCCAGCTACCTTCCACAAGAAGGTTGCTTCGCCAGTTCAGGTCCTAGAGTCAAAGCAGCATAGAGCTCAACGCAGCTGATCCAAGACGAATGTGAGGCATGAGCAAGAAATAAATCTCTGTGGTTGTCAGCCTCGAGATCATCACAGCACAATGCAGCCTGTCCTGGCTGATAGGGCTACACATTGTCCATATTCCAAGCTCATTCAAACTGCTCATCGTAGCTACTGATGCACGGAGGATCACTGGGGATAGAAAAGAGATCCGATGTGTTTTGGGAATTGTAAATGCAGGCAAGAGAGCTAGATCTGCTAGAGCTGCCCCAGTGTGTGCAGGCAGACAGATCGAGAAGCACCAATAGCCTCGTCATCAGCCAGCCCGAGGTCCTGCACGCGGCTGCTCGGGAGATCACATAAGAACGGGTGGTTCTGTGCCTAGAGGTTCTGCCTGTAGACTCGGAACTGGTAGCTGGCTGCCGAAAGCCATCCTTTCTGGGCTGGGGAAGTGGGAAGATGAAGGAAAGGTGCTTTCCAAACTGTGAGTGGGCATTCTTGATGAGTGCTAATAGCCATTCAACACCGCTGCCTAACAGTTTAGGGATGAGTTTGCAAAAGTCCAGATTTCATTGACTTTACTGCCAATCACATCCTCTTAAGCAAGCAACCAGCTGGAGGAAGCAGAGAGGAGTTCAAACTCATTTGCAAGGTTGCGCAAACTTCCCCAGCTTAGAATTCATTGCTTACATAATCTCCCGAGAGAGTAGCCTGGAGCGTGGTGTGTGTGTGTGGGTTTCCTAATTGAGAGATACCAGATATGGGACAAGCCTCTAACGTAAGACTATTACTACCGTGTTCGTCTCGAGCTGATTCGTGAGGTGCACCAGGCATCGCCCGATCCAGGCTCCCAGTGTTCTGGAACCTTAAGAACAGACCAGACAATATTGCTCTGAGGGGCAGAGACATAGGCAGGAAGCTATACACCAGCTGATACAATGAATCCAGTTCCTGTGGTTTCTTCTCCCACTTTCTAGGCCTTCCATAGCCAGAGACTCCATCTTCCCGGTGAGGAGAGACAATGTGTTCTCCTGGGTCATGATGGTCTCTCCTGCTTTTCAGGCCACCCAGCCCTTGCCCCAAAGCCATGCATTTTCACTGCAGCCAGAACGCTGGGGAGATCATAGCACCCTGTCTTGCCCTACGGTCAGTGTTAACCCCCCTGCACCACATTCCTTGCCACATTACACACTTGCTTTCTGTTTAGTCTCTTTCCACCTCTTCTTGCTTCTTCACTCCCTTTAACCAGCAGAGGATTGGAGACAGACAAAAACAAGAATGTTTAAGCTTGTCACCTCTGGTCTATTGCTTCCATCTCCTAAGCTAAATTCCAAAAGGGTAATTGCATTAGTTAGCCCCAAATCCGGCCTTCCTGTGGGGCCAGCCCCCTGCTCCTCCTGCTCCCTCCTCCTCCCTCTTTCATGGAATTGGAGCCCAGTCTGCAAAAACCTCCACACCGTAATTTCCAATCTGTGCCCTCTCTGGAACCGTGTCCCTTTCTAGAGATCAGCCGTCCTAGTCCAAGCTGAAGTTCAAAAAGCTTTCAGAATATAACCCAATCAATGCCAATTAATGACACAGAAAACTTGCAGCAGCTCCTGCCAGCTCCAGGAGGCGAGGAGGATGAGAAGGGGGAATTAAGGAGAGGCTGCTGGGAGGCCCCACTGAGAATGGGGCCAAGCCCTGGGCTGAGATGGGATGGAATGTGCAAAGGGATTCTTGGAAGCTGGGGCTAGATGAGAAATTGTGCACAACCACGGTGAATTTCAGTTCTAGAGATGAAAAACTAACAAAAAGATTTGCCAGTTCTCCCTACAAATTTGGCATTTTCTCCAGAGTAGGTATGATTCTCTGTTCTGTGGACAGGGTACTAGTGATTTTCCTAGGACTGTTCACTGTACCTTCTTACCTATGTCTGGCACGTAAATACACATTGAGGTCTTAGAAATAGATACCACTCGCCCCTGAGGAGCTTCTGTCTTATTGAACAAACACCTTTGAATCTCCACTTTGCATTTTATCCCAGGCACCCATGGGTGCCCCACAATCCACAACCCCTTTCTGAGGAGGGATATGTTTTGCTCAGAAATAAGAAATTTACATGGTATGTGTGACCTTGTTATTTAAACATAGATAGATGATAGATAATAGATGGATAGATCATTTTTTTGAATGAAGTTCTAGGAAATTCACTCTTCTGTCATTAGTTCTCTATTCTGAGGCTGAGGGTTCTCAAAAATTTATTTTCACCAAAAAATATATTTTTTGTATATAACAACCCATTTGCTCTTCTAACGTTTGCTGAGTACCTGTTGTGTGCCAGGATGGCTCTAGGTGAGGGACACAGGGGTGTAGGAGGACATAGCCCTGTCCTCCAAGAGCCTAGATGGGAGGGGAAGTAAACTTTTTTTTTTTAAGATTTTATTTATTTATTTGACAGAGAGAGAAATCACAAATAGGCAGAGAGGCAGGCAGAGAGAGGGAAACAGGCTCCCCACTGAGCAGAGAGCCCGATGTGGGCCTTGATCCCAGGACCCTGAGATCATGACCTGAGCCGAAGGCAGAGGCTCAACCCTCTGAGCCACCCAGGTGCCCCTGGAAGCGGACTTCTTAACAGAAAAGTTGTGTTTGTGTCAAAATAAGGCAAGTGCTATAGTAGGAGGCATCAACAGATTGCCATGAAGGGACAGAGACAGAGCCCCTAATGTTGGGGCAGTCAAGGAAGGCTTCACCAGGGAGGAGGCATGTGAAGTTGGGTGAGTCGGGTGTTCTGATACCCAGTGGCCTGCTGCAGTTCAATTCTGATGCTAACTTCCCAGAGCCAGCCCAGTCCCCACATAACTGCCTTCACTTCATGTATCAGCCACAAGTTCAGGGGGTCCCCAGGCCACCTGCCCTTCTTCCGGCTGACTATAAATTGAGGGGTTCTCATGATCACTGTAGGTTTGATAATTTGCTAGAACAACTGACAGAACTCAGGAAAGAGCTAAATTATGAGCACAGTTTATTATAAAAAATATATACAGAGGGCGCCTGGGTGGCTCAGTCATTAAGCGTCTGCCTTTGGTTCAGGTCATGATCCCAGTGTCCTGGGATCAAGCCCTGCATTGGGCTCCCTGCTTGGCAGGAGGCCTGCTTCTCTCTCTCCCACTCCCCCTGCTTGTGCTCCTTCTCTCGCTGTGTTTCTCTCTGTCAAATAAATAAATAAATAAAATCTTTTAAAAAATTACATACAGATCAGGAACAGCCAAATGAAGAGAGACATATAGAGTAAGGTTTGGGAGGGTCCTGGGCCCTCTTCTCATGGAATGAGGGTGGTCATGCTCCCAGCACATCAAAGCGTTCAGCAGCCAGCAAGCTCCACTGAGCTTTGGTGGCCAGAATTTATCATATGGGTACAACTGATTAAATCATTGGCCCCAAGATTAAACTCCATCACCAATCTCCCTTCCCTCCCTGGAGCCAGAGCTAGGTCAACCACCTAACTAAAGACCCTCTAATCACATGGTCGAACTTCCTGGTGACACACTCCCATTCTGAAGCTATCTAGGGGCCCACAAGGAGTCACCTTGTTAACTTAATGATAGCATAATGATCCATGGGACTCATGAATAACAAAGGTACTTTGATCACTCAGGAAATCCCAAGGATGTTAGAAGAGCCATGCTAGGAACCTGGCAAGAAAAAAATCACACAGATTCTTTATAACATAACAAATTGTTTATACCAACTAGATATTCTGGGTAGAAAATGTTATCGAATGATTAAGAATTGCTGCAAGTAATGACAGATCAGATAAAGGGCTAGTATCCAAAATCTATAAAGAACTGATCAATCTCAACTCCCAAAGAACAAATCATCCAATCAAGAAATGAGCAGAAGACATGAACAGACATTTCTGCGAAGGAGGCATCCAAATGGCCAACGGACACATGAAAAACTATTCAACATCCCTCGGCATCAGGGAAATACAAATCAAAACCACAGTGAGATACCATATCACACCAGTCAGAATGGCTAAAATTAATTGACACGTGTTGGCAAGAATGCGGGGAAAGGAGAACTGTCCTACACTGTTGGTGGGAATGTAAGCTGGTGCAGCCACTCTGGAAAACAGTACGGAGGTTCTTCGAAAAGTTGAAAATAGAGCTACTCTTCAACTCAGCAACCGCACAACTGGGTATTTACCCTAAAGATGCAAACGTAGTGATCTGAAGGGGCACATGCACCCCAATGTTTACAGCAGCAATGTCACAGTAGCCAAACTGTGGAAAGAACCTAGATGTCCATCAACAGATGATGGATAAAGAAAATGTGGTGTGCACAACACACACACACACACACACACACACACACACACACACACACACAGTGGAATACTATACAGCCATCAAAAAGAATGAAATCCTGCTATCTGCAACGATGTGGATGGAACTGGAGGGCATTCTGGTGAGCGAAATAAGTCAGTCAGAAAAAGAATTATCATATGATTTCTCTGATATGAGGAATTTGAGAGGCAGGGCAGGGGATTGTGTGGGTAGGGAGGGAAAAAAATGAAACAAGATGGAACCAGGGAGGAAGACAAACCATGGGAGACTCAATCTCAAGAAAAAAACTGAGGGTTGCTGGGGGGCGGGGAGAGGGATAGGGTGGCTGGGTTATGGAAAAAAATTAAAAAAAAAAAAAGAGTTGTTACAAGTGTAGATTTTTGGCCTACGCTGATGGAAACTGAAGTCGAAGATTTCCCTTGGTCCCTGTACAGAGTGTAGCCAGGGAGCTTAGTCTAGATTAAAGATACCACGAGTCACCTCTGTTTACTGTCTCCCTTTGCCTCAGCCTTGCATCTTCCTCCACTTCTGCCTGCTGTTCCTTTTTATCAGTTCCTTCAATCTTTCCTGTCTGAATAGCTGAAAGTTCGGGCACAAAGCTTTGAACTCCACTGACAGCAGCATCACAACAGAGAGCCCTCCTTTCCAGCTGCGCTCCTCCCCAAGGCCAAGAGGCAGATGTCAACCCCCAGAGCCCACTGCTGTGTCTCACATCAGCAGCCAGAGGTGAAATCATGTGGCAGTCACCTGAGCTCACGTTTTACAGTCTTCCAAGTGGTCACAACTCAGAGACAAAAATCTGGAGCTTTGTACAGAGACTTTAGAAGGAAGAGAGAAAATAACATCCCCTGGGATGTGATGTGAGCTCTGTGTCTCATCACACTGTTTCCTTCTTACCAGGTTCTCCTTGTCCTTTTCTGTGGGGTGGCAAGGAGTCTTCATTGTCTTTGCTTTGCAGACATAAGGTTTGTCCCAAAAGACAGCCACGAAAGAACGGATTCTTTCAATGGTATATGCACATCCATGAATTTTCTCTCTCTCTCTGTTGGGGGTTGAGGAGCTGTTAGGAAAAAATTGTGAAAGGGAGGGTAAAATTCAAACTATCAGCAAATAAAACAAATTCTCTCCAGGAGATAAAGATTCTACATCAAAATTCCCATCCTTCCCAGAGACACTGTGAGATTGGGTGGGGAAGGAGGATGGCTTTGTTTTATTTTCTTAAGGAGTCCCTAGACCTTTCATTTATCCATTGAACAAACTATGTGCAAGACACTATGCTAGGTGCTTTGAATACAGCAGTAAATGAAATAGAAAACTTCCCTGTGTGGACAGTCTCTTCAATAAATGATGTTGGATAAAGTGGACAGCCACATGCAAAGGAATGAAACTGGACCATTATCTTACACCATACACAAAAATTAACTCAAAATGGATTGAAGACTGGAATATAAGACCCCAAACCATAAAGCTCCTAGACGAAAATAGGCAGTAAGCTCCTTGACATCAGTCAGTTTGCAATTTTTGAATCTGATACCAAAAATAAGGCAATAAAAGCAAAAATAAACAAGTGAGACTAAATCAAACTAAAAAACCTCTGCAGAGTAAAGGAAATCATCAGCAAAGCTACAAGGCAACTACTAAGAAGTCAATATTTACAAGTCAAATAATCATTAATGGGTTAATACTCCCAAAGCATAAGGAACCCAAACAATTTAACAGCAAAAAAACTAACCAAACAAACAGTCTGATTTAAAAATAGTCAGAAGAAGGGCGCCTGGGTGGCTCAGTTGGTTAAGCGAGTGCCTTCGGCGGGAAGCCTACTTCTCCTTCTCTCACTCCCCCTGCTTGTGTTCCCTCTCTGGCTGTGTTTCTCTCTGTCAAATAAATAAAATCTTAAAAAAAAAAATAGTCAGAAGATCTGAATGGGCATTTTTCCAAAGAATACCTACAGTTAGCCCCAGGGGTATGGGGAAAAGTGTTCAGCATCCCTCATCATCAGAGAAATGCAAATCAAAACTGAAGTGAGATATCACTTCACATCTGTTAGAATGGCTATTATCAAAAAGAGCTAGCCTTAGTGAGGATGTGCAGAAAAGGAAACACTCGTGCACTGTTGCTGGGAATGCAAAGTGGTCCAGCCACCCTGCAAGACAGCGCAGGGGTTCCTCAAAATATTAAAAAATAGGGCGTGTGGGTGGCTTAGCCCGTTAAGCATCTGCCTTTGGCTGAGGTCATGATCAAGGGTCCTGACTTGGAACGCCTCTGTTGGGGTGTGTGTTTGGGGGCAGGAAAGGGGGTGTCCCTGCTCAGCGGGGAGTCTGCTTTGCTCTCACCCACTCCTTCTGCCCCTCCCCCACCCGTGTGTGTGTCTGCGTCTGCATGCACTCTCTGTCTTTCAAATAAATAAATAGAAGCTTTAAAAAAAAGTAAAAAATAGAACGACCATAGGATCCATCATTTGCTCTTTGGGGTATTTATCCAAAGGAAACAGGAACACTAACTTGAGAAGATACCTGCCCTTCCGTGTTTACTGCAGCATTATTTACAATAGCCAAGATATGGAAATAAACAAAGTATCAACAGATGGTCAAATAAAGGAGTTGTGATAAACATATATATGACATATATAATTTTCATATATTATATATTACTTTATATATAATGGAATATTATTCAACCAAAGAAAGAATGATATCCTGGTGTACAGGACAACACGGCGGCACCTTGAGAGTACTACACTAAGTGAAATAAATCAGACAGAGAAAGAAAAATTCCTATGATCTCACTTATATGTGGAATCTAAACATAAACAAAAAAACTGAACTCACAGACCCAGAGAACAGACTGGTGGTTTTTTTTGTTGTTGTTGTTGTTGTTGTTTAAGATTTTATTTATTTATTTGACAGAGAGAGATCACAAGTAGGCTGAGAGGCAGGCAGAGAGAGAGGGGGAAGCAGGTGCTCCAGACTGGTGGTCGCCAGAAGTTGGGGTGGGGGTGGGGAGCATGGAATGGATGAAGAGGTCAAAGGCACACATTTCCAGTTATAAAATAAATAAGTTAGAGGAATATAATGTACGTGGGGAGTATTGTTAATAATAGCATATTGCATATTAGAAAGTTGCCAATAGAGTAGGTCTTAAAAGTTTTCATCACAAGGAAATAAATTTTTTGTAACTATATATGGTGATGGAGATTCACTAGACTTGTTGTGGGGGTCATTTGCAATGCATACAAATAGCAAATCATGTTGTTGTACCACTGAAATTAATACAATGCTATATGCCAATTAGACCTCAGTTTTTAAAAAAAGAGAAAGAAAATGGCAGGCAATATACTTCAATAATTTCCCAGATATACGTATGCCCTGGACAGGGCTCAGTTAATCACTGACAAATTAAAAAAGAGTTTCAGGAACAAAGTGTTCCAGATGTTTATATTAGTTAAGTGAAATGATCCTGTAAAAATGTTTCTTCTCATAGGCTATCATCCTTATTTCTATAGTAGTTAATTTTGGAAATGCGTAGGCCTCCTTGTTTTTTTTTAAAGTTGAAATAAAAATCTATAGTGATTAAAAAAAAAAAAAAAAAGGAATAACTCCTGTGCTGGTGACATTTACATTCCTTTGAGGGAAGAAAAACAAACCAAAAAAACATATACTATGGCGGGTGCTGGTAATTCCTATGAAGAGAAACAGAACCAGTTCAGCGATTAGAGAGTGATGACAAGGCACAGATTACAGGGAGATCAAGACAGCCTCCCTGCGAGCTGCCATTTGAAGTGAGTTGAGAAAGCGACAACAATGAGGGGAGGGAGTTCCTGGTAGAGGCAACAAGTACAAAGGCCCTGCGGTAGGCCCTCACAACAATGCTAGAAAGTCAATCCTATTGTTGTCTACCTTTTTTTTTTTTTTAAATTCTTTGCTTCTCCAGTTTCCTCATCCTCTTCCCCACCCCCTTCTCTAATCTCTCCCACAACTTCTCCTCTTCCCTTTCCTTCCCTGATTTTCTCCTTCTTCACTTAACATCAGCCGAATCTAGCACCGCCTTGGAGTAAGTAAGCCTAATCTTGTCCAGGAAATGCTGAGATTTTTAGAAGGTGGGTGAGAAGAATAGAAAGAGAAAAGTCTACTTCAGTGAGTAACACTTGGTCCACACGTAGCCCTTCCCTGGCTCTGGACGGCCCAGAGAGATCTTCAGCTCTTCAACATGCAGCTGCCTTCTGTCCCCTGTCCACAGGGTCTACGGCCAGCTCTGAGGAGTCTGGGAAGCAGGACAGGGGATGGAGAGGAAGGGACTGCCGAGAACCCATTTCTCTACCTGCCAGCAGCCAAGCTGAAAACTCACCAGGACCTGCCTTGACGGATTTCCAGTTCAGGAACTGAAATCACAATGTTTAACTGCGTACCTACTTCTGTGACAGAGGAAACAGAAGCTGTCTCGCTTGTATACAATTTCAGAAAATGCATGACATTCTTAAAGTGGAAGAAAAATCTCTCTTAACAATGACATAATTTCCACATCGTCTTTTCTTTAAACTTACACCAGAAGATATGCCATGATTAATTCTCTTTAAGAGAGACTCCCATTCGTGTGTGCAAAGATCAATGCCACTTTGAATCCATCAGTCAGACTGTCTCCGAAGACTCTCAGGAGGGAAATGCCTGGTGGAGGGGTGGTGCCCACCTCAGACAAGACAGAAGAAAACTGAGAAACACCCTGTTTCATTTGTTTCATCTTCTCCATCCTCCTATTCCGGCCCTTCCTGATCTCATCCTCACCCCGCCAACCCACCCCATCCCATGTCTCTCCCGCTGAGAATCCCACCAGCACACCCCCCACACTCCACACCCCCCGCCACTAACCTGCAGGCCCACGTGTGTCAGCCTTCTGGTCTCTTGTATCCCTTGGATTCCAGTCTGCTGTACAGGCCCAGAAATGGTACATGACCGGCTGAGGAAGGGCTGAGCAGGCCTCACTTCTGAGGGGCCTTGTTGACCTGTCTGGGTTTTAGCTCTGAAGTTCTCGTGTCAACTGCAGTACTTTTCTTGAGACACTTCTTGACCTCGAAGACTATGCTTGGTGCCTGGGTCCTCTGTTGTGATCCCCTCCTGCAGCTTTGTGTCTTGTCTTATGTTCATGAAGAGATCACTGGTTTGCATTCACAGAATGCTTGATGCAAAGCCCAACTCCGAGTTAACGGCCAGCGGCAAGGGGTGCACTCCCAGCACATGTGGAAGCATCTGCCGGAGTTGGAACAGTGCCTCGAAGTCCTAGATTATTCACAGATCAGAGGGAAAAAGGGAAGGGACGAAGGTAGAAGAGGAAAGAATGGAGATACTTGAAAAAGGAAAGAGCTGGAAAATGACTTCATTTCTTCTTTCACTCGTTCATGGATTAGTTGACTAAAACACTTCCTGAACAGAGATGTGAGCTCTTCGTTGAATCTCCATGATTGCAGGCACGGTCCTGGACCTAAGGAATGTAAGAGTGAACATGGAGGATGTGGTTGGAGGCCCGAGAGTGTGTGGCGGTCCAGCAATGGCCAGCAAAGGTCGTGAGCCCAGGGGATATGCCTGGCCCAGGTCACATAGCTAGAATACCTAGCAGCTCCCCCGCCTGCTGGTTACCATGGAGACCCCAGGGCGAAGAGGAGGGAGGTCCCCTCTGGTATCATCCAGCAGCTTCCAACCTTCTTTCCTCTTGGTCTAAGCTGTGGCCCTTCCTCCAGCTGCAAATCGCACCCACACTGGGCCTCTGGTGGAGGGAGAAGGAGCCGCCGACCGACCTCGGGGTTCCTCAGGCTGAAGGTGATGAATGCCTCGGGGGAGGAGGAAGTTGGCTCTGCCTCACGGCTGCTCCAGCAGAACTGCCACAAAGAAAATTACGAGGTGAATTAAATTTTAATTTGATTTTTATTTGGTTTCAGCAACCAATAAAGGGACAGTGATTTTCCAAGTCCTGTCAGTGGTTGGAGGAATGTTTTGAGGACATCTGTTTTATTAACAGCACCAACAATAAAAGCCAATTCCATATTTGTAAAGGAGTTGCCTCCAAGGCCCTCGGAGCACTTTCACTGATCTTATCTGCAGCCTGCCCCACCGGCCTAGAGAAATTGTATTGACCTGTAATTAAGCTTAATTTGGAACTCTCCCACAACCCTTCTTGCTGTCTCCTCAACCCTGGGCCACCAGAGGAAGGCCTGCACAGTGGAGGGGTGGAGGTGGGGCAGTTCGAGAGAGGGAGCGGGACACAGAGCGGAGCAGAAAAGGGCCAGCTCCCAGCTCTCATTGCTTCATCGTCTTTTATTCTACACTTGCTGGGGACTCAGCTTCCAGCGGCCTAGTACTGCGTGCTAAGTCTTCTGGGCTTAGGAAAGTGTAGAGTGAAGTGTGGCCACAGGGAACAAGTGGGAAAGCATCTCTGATTTGCATAAAATTTCATTTATCTGAAAGAAGAGAAAAACACAAAAATTTCCTATTTTCCCCCAAGCCTTTTCTTTTTTCTCCTTCATTTTGCTGAAATGCCTAAGTTGTTTAAAAAACAGATAGCATTTATTCTAATTACCTGACCGTAAGTATATATTACAACAATTTCCAAACTGACTGTAGTTTAGGCACAGGAAGTGTTGTGCTTTTATGTGTAGAGGCTAAGAGGGACACCCAAAATATTGGACAGCCACGCAGTGGAATATTATTTAGTCAGTAAAAGGAAAACAATACATGCTTCATCGTGAATGACCCTTGAAAACACACTAAGTGAAAAAAGCCAGTCACACATGACAGCGCGTTAACTGTTCAAGAGAGGAAACAAGGAGTGTTTGGTGATAGGGTAAATCTTCAAAACACTGCATTGGATGAGCAAAGTGGTCGAATCTCCCTAGACCTGGGGCTAAAGTGGGTACATGGAACGATGGTCAAGGATGAGGGGTAGGGTCTTAAATGGGTTGCTGATGGTAATAATGTACCACAACGGAGGGGTTTGATTACCTTCGAAGGTCATTAAAATACTACAGGAAAGATTCCTAGAAAAGAAGCTGGAGAGATAAGCCTCTAAAGAACACTGTAAGGCAAAATGTAACCAAGAATAATGTGTTGCTCAAGTTATAAGTCAGTTGGGAAATTCAATCACTTTTTTTAAAAATTAAAATTATTTTTTCTATGAAGAGTAGTATATAAATTAAAAATATCAATTAATGTATTTATTTCTATTGTCTTTTTTTCCTAGCCTTCTTTTGGTTGTTTTTAAAGTTATCCTCACAGTGGTGCAACCCCATATTATAACACACATTTTTCAGTTCAAGTTCTAAGAAGGATTTATTCATGTTATTACAAATTCTTACTAAATGTCACATTAATTAGGCAACTTTCTGATTATGTGTATTGTTAGAAGGGAACAGTTTCAAAATGATTGGAAATATAAAAATCATCTACACAAAGAGCTAGGCAAACTTTGATTAATCTGAATACTTAGAGAATTAATTCTCATTTATAGAATAAGTCTTTCCCTTAAGAATTATGCAGTGGGGGCGCCTGGGTGGCTCAGTTGGTTGAACAACTGCCTTTGGCTCAGGTCATGATCTTGGAGATCTGGGATCGAGCCCCACATCGGGCTTCCTGCTCGGCGGGAAGCCTGCTTCTCCCTCTCTCACTCCCCCTGCTTGTGTTCCCTCTCTGGCTGTGTTTCTCTCTGTCAAATAAGTAAATAAAATCTTTAAAAAAAAAAAAAAAAAGAATTATGCAGTGTTCTAAGCAGAAAACAGGAAATACAATTAAAAACTTAAAGAGGAGAAAGGTATCAATATTAGCTTTTCTTTACCCGTCTCTTGGCAATGATTTTTTCAAAACTATTCTCAGGATGGCGCGGATATAGAATGGAACAAAGAAGTCAATTGGATTGTTGAATGAGGTTGCTTTAAAGTCACAGCTGAAACAAAATAGTCTTGAAAGGCAAGGTACCCGAGAGTGGAAAGGCTTTTTAAATTCCAAAAGCTGGCTTTGAACATCAAAAGCCAAACGGGAAGGAAGCTGGGCAGAACATTTATCCACAAAGCACAGAATAGGTAGGAATTCGGGACAGGGTAGGCTGCCTCCTGGGAATTGTTTATTACTGAGATAAAGAGCTCATAGCAGAATGTAAATCAACTTTATCACAATGAACACAATTTAGCTCAATTGACCCTTTTTTTTTTTTTTTTTTTGGTAGCCAGACTTCCTTGATGAAGGGAACAGTGTGTTGGTTCACATGCTAGCATAACATCCTTCTCTTGTGCAAACCAGCACTTTGAGGAGCAGGACAGAAGGGACAGTTTTCCATCCCAGCCCAGGAGGTGAGAGAACTGCATAAGGAGAACAAGAGAAGGCGCCATTGTGTCGCTTCCCTGTGAGAGCTTTTGGGGTCCTGAGCACCATGCGCGCATCCCTCTCCTGGGGCTTCAGCCCAGGGACTGGTGTAGGACAAATCCGACACAGTTCTGATAGGTCGAGGCCTGACATGAGCAGGCTCTCATGCCTTGCTCCCCCAGGTGTAGTCTCGGCAGGTGGTGAGGCCTGTAGAGAAAGACATCTCTCATCACCACCGGCGACCGTGGAATGGTGCTGGAGCGGTGGTCCTACCTCACAGCCTCTTAAAGACCATGAGGTTCATGGCAGGAGGAGAAATGTTGTGAGAGGGCTAACAGATACCAGAGGCCTCGGGAGGAATGAAGAGGGGCCAGAGTGGTGCATCTGGCATGCGGAGTCCTTGGCAGTGCGGGCCATTCACAGCGCAGGTTGAGAGGAAAGACACAGGGCCACGACAGCCTGCAGAATGGAAGGCAGTTGTGGGGCAAAGGCATCCTCCTGCGCCTCTCCTGCATTGGGGCACTTCCCTGCTCTTCTTACTCCTTCCATTACCCAAAACTTAGAGGCACCCTCCCCATCCCCCACTGGACAAGGAGGGGAGCAGGCCCTTGAGTTTACCAAGTTGTCTTCCCTCAAAAAAATGGCTGACCATTACATTGAAAGTGAGCAGAGTGGGGAAGACTTGATTTTCTACATTGTTAAAAACGAGGGCTAGATCATAAAGTTTAGTTAAGAGGAAATGAAGGTACCTTTCTGTAACTTCTAGGCTATTTCAGTCAGGAGGCTAGACTATGCTGCAATAGCAAATAACCCCCAAATTCCAAGTGTGCATACCTCACACTTCCCTTGGGTCAGCTGGGGCTTGGCTCAATGTTGTTCTCACTTCAGGACCTAGGCTGATGGAGCTGGCCCTGGGCCGTTCGCGGGGCAGAGAGCTCTGGGAGGTCCCGATCCAGTGGTGACACACACCCTGTCTAGTATTCCACTCACAGCTCATCGGCCCGAATGGGTCACAGGCCCCTGTGCAACCAGGTGAGGTCAGGAAGTCTGTGTCCCAAAAGGTGGAGATCTGAAAATACTTGGTGAACAGCACTAATAACTACCCGTGTGGGTGTAAAATCCTTACCCACTGCATGGTTTAGGGCTCAAATACAAAAACAAAAATGAAAACAAAAAAACAGCAAAACAAGATAAACACAGCATAGCTGTTTAGAGCATAGAACCTGGGTTGAATTTTGACTCTGCCAATTGCAAATAGTGGTAAGATCTTGTCTAAGTGACTTAAACGTCTGTGACCCTTAGGGTTTCCCTCGGGGGGAATATTATATAAGTTTTATATGTATTATATTATATTATATATTGTATAAAATTATTATATAAAATAACTACCTGGCACATAGACGTGACACAATAAATAGCTAGGATTTTTATCTTTTTTGTTACCATTTTGCTTCTTTCTTTTCTTCATAGTTTACAATCCCAATAAAGCAAGGGTTCTAGTTAGTTGGATTTCAGCCGGTTGAAGTATGTGTGTGTGTGTGTGTGTGTTGTTTTGTTTTTGTTTTTGTTTTTAGGTTCACTTTCTTTTAAAAATACAGTCAGATATGTATATCTGCAGTGGTAGCCTCTGGGTCACCCTGAATAGTGAATGATGAGTCCCCGTCCTGGAATGGCTGTCTGCTGTTGGGTAGAAACCAGTGGTCAGGGACTCAGAGTGGTGTGCCTTCAGTTCTGTGGGCTTCATGGTTGGTCGTTATTGGGAATGAGCAGGTGCCCTCACCAGTCCTGAGAAACGTGAAACTAAGTAGAAACAGAGAGAAGTGAAGGAAACACAGCCACATGTTGGCACACACCCATGACCACTGTGATCAGCTTAAATCAGTATCAGCATGGTCCACAGGGAACCCTGGGAGGGTTTCCACCAACAAATGGTCCTACCACTTCTTTAGAATGAACCTAGAGGGTCTGGGGGCTATATTTTGTTTTTTTATACATTTTTTAGAAATATTTTATTTTATTTAACAGAAAGTGAGAGAGCGTGTATTCAAGCAAGGGGAGCAGCAGGCAGAAGGAGAAGCAGGCTGTCCGCCGAGCAGAGAGCCCGATGCGGGACTCGATCCCAGGACCCTGGGATCATGACCTGAGCCAGAGGCAGACACTTATATTTTGGTTTTGAGTATGAAAATGTCTCCAGCAAAAATGTGGAAATAGCAGTGCGTCCATCTCCACTTCGCACCTGCGTTAGCCCGGGCTGTGGAGCAGGTAAAAGGGAAGAGCTGCCTCTGTGGCAGCCATGGTCCTCCACAGAGATGGTGGGGACACAGGCCCCAACTGACACATTGCTCGACACCCTCCCTCCTTTTGCCCTTTCCTTCTCAGGGAAGAGGCTCAGTTTGGGCAGCAATAAAAGGAACACTTGGGGAAGACATTTCTCCCAGTGTGTGTGTGTGTGTGTGTGTGTGTGTGTGTGTGTGTGTGTGTGTGTAACAAGCCCTGTGTATTCTTTTTAATCACTGGGCCACCAGGTATAGTAGCTGAGAGTAAGACACTAGGTATGGACCAGGAGTAAAGGGAAGCAGGTTTGGCCCAAGGCAGAACGATGTTTTTTATAGACAGCGCTGCCAGCATTTCAGGATATCCACAGCTAACCCTGATTATGTCTTAAACTAAGTTCACACAGAGTGAGGACACTCCCTTCCTATTCGTTGTGTCACCAGGCCACCCATCCTCCAAATTACACCAGAAGTAAGACAAACCAGAGATCCAGAAACAATTTTTCCTTTAGCCCAATCCTCTGTACACATTCTGCAGAGAGAATAAAAAATGTCCTTCAAGGAAGGACAGACTCAGAAATTGCATTCCCTTTCAAAATTAATTTTAAAACCCCGTGGCAGGGGTGGGGAGAAAAATCCTTTAGCATACCATATAAAACACAGGATAAGGTCAGCCGTAAATTGCAGAGCTCCTCTCCTAACTTGGTTTAAAAGAAGAGTGAAACAGAGAAAGACCCACAGAAAAAAAGACAGATTTCACAAGAAAGGGAATGCTGAAATTAATTAGAGGTACCTGCCGAATGAGAATTCGGTCTACTCCCGGAGGACACAAATGTCCTCCATGAATCCTGTCTGGAAATGATGTTGGAAAGGTGGGATTCCGGGCTTCTCAGAGGCTCTCTGCTTTCTCGGAGCAACACAGTAGAATCAGGAAAAATTCTTCAGGTTTACAAGGTAAAGCCTGGAGTGAGCAACTACTGTTCAGGAAATCAGGACCAGGGTTGACCAGCACCTTGAGAATCACCTGGATCAAGAGCCAGACATGTGGACATGTGTGTGCATGTGTGTGTGGACACGTGACCATTCACAGATACATGACGGGGGGCGGGGGGTTTGGAAAGTCCTTGATACCAGAAAGAGAACCTGAGCAGGCAGGACTAAACCGCACCCAGGTCCCATTCCAAAGGTGCAGGAAAAGGAGGGTAGCCTGGGGAAATCCTTACCCAGCCTGCCCACTCAGGGTCATAGGGTCTCAGAAGCAGCTGCTCATTGGGTCCACTTAGGTCAGGTACCTTTCAACACCACCTAAAGGGTTTGCTCACCTGTGACCTTCTGAAGGCAGAAGTGACGGTACCCACACTCTTGGGACTTCCAGCGGGGGAAAACACACCTCACTCTAAGCATCAAACTAAACAAACAGATGCATTCTTTTATTACAATGGTGGTTGGAAATGCTATCTTTTTTGTTAGGATTGTAAAAGTGGCCCATGTTCTTCAGGGTGGTTTTAATGGCAATCCTCCCTTCCATCTTTCTCCAGGTTGGTAGCACAGATCAGGGGTAGCCAAGGTCTACCCTAACACTGATGACCTCTCGGGTTGGGTGAGTCTGCATGGCTTCCTGACCCTCTGATGCACGCAGCTTGTTTACCTTCCAGTCCTGCAGAGCAGGGGTCACTCTCTCTTCCCGAGGGCCTTAGGTTGAGCCTGAGTGGAGCCCCCGCAGAGGTCTGGGACAACTCTTTGGAGACAGGGGGCAGCGCAGCAAGGAAAGAGGTAAAAGGTCTTCCTCACCCACCCTTTCGTGCTGGGCGTGTCAAGAGGACAGCAGCAAGTAAAGCCCAGGTCTGGCGCCTGGAGGACTCGGTGGAGCTGGCACAGCTCTCGCTCCAGCCAGAGAGGCAGTGGGCAGAGGCCCCCCCACCAGGGGCTGCCCTGGGGTGCCCACCTGGGCCGTGAGCATCCCGAGGAGCTCCCTGGGCAGCGGGCACAGCAGAAGGAAATGAAGCAGAGCAGGGCAGTGGGCAGGGGTCTCCTCATCAGTGCACAAGAACTCTGTGAGAACCCTCTAAAGGAACCAGTGGGCGGAGGAGAAGGGCAAGATGCAAGACCCGCAACAGCAGACGGAAGAGAAATCCTGTTTCTTTCTGCTCATGTGACC
Organism: Spilogale gracilis; assembly: GCA_004023965.1. Taxonomy (NCBI): domain Eukaryota; kingdom Metazoa; phylum Chordata; class Mammalia; order Carnivora; family Mephitidae; genus Spilogale; species Spilogale gracilis. The sequence goes on from PITA01000955.1 coordinate 213,025, forward strand.
TCGTCTGAGCTTCTAGGCCCACATGGCTCTGGATGAAGATGATCCCATCAGGGCTTTCATATAAAATCTCTAATAAAAATATTTTATTTTCTCCGTAATTATTGTGGGTCCCCTCCTGAAATGTAGAGGCTTCCTCGACCAAATATTCATTGAATATAAAAATACAAACAAGGGGCGCATGGGTGGCTCGTCGTTGGGCATCTGCCTTTAGCTTGAATCATGGTCTCGGAGTTCCAGGATCGGGCCCTGCATCAGGCTCCCTGCTCGGCGGGAAGCCTGCTTCTCCCTCTCTCACTCCCCCTGCTTGTGTTCCTTCTCTAGCTGTGTTTCTCTCTGTCGAATAAATTTAAAAAATAACATAAAATCCTTAAAAAAAAAAAAACAAACGAAAGCTGCAGAGACAGCTAGGTGAATGCAGAACAAACCTGACTCCAGCCATGACTCACAGACACAGTGAGAAATTAATCTTCCCAAGGTCCTCAGGGTGATCAGACTCAGTGGCTTTGACCCACTCTTTAGAGAGCTCATAAAATACACATGGCAAAACAAAGATGCCCTTTTATTAATGCACATTTAGATTTATGTCCACCAAGGTGACTAGGTACCACTGGCCCTCGACCTACAAATGCTCTCCCTGAGGGCAAAGTAGTGGGGAAGCTCATTTATAATCAGAAGCATTCCAAGTAAGTGCAGAGTCAGAGAAGGATGGGCTATGGGTTCACCTGTTCCTGGCGGGGCCTGAGGGGGATCCATGCACAGGTCAGAAGGAGGATGGGACAGCATCATGAATCTGTTTGCTAAGAGCGGGTCTCCCCTGCTCGCTTTGTCACTCCGATTTCCAACTCCCCTTCTGCCTATCACATCACTTCTTAAGGGAAGCAAACCAACTTTCCAAAAGCCCATATCCCAGTCTGCTAAAAAGTCAGGTACTAAATCCTCAATTTGCCAAGTGAACAACTTACCAAATTATCAATTCATCAAAACTGTGCTGGTGCTTGTCACAGGTGGCTTGTAGGACTTTGCCTCAGTTGTCTCGGAGGCTTCGTTTCCAGGGTCTGTTTGGTGTGGTCCCTGGGAGCTGCTTCACCCAGGATTCCCACTGACAGTTTGCCAGGTTGGCCCGGTTGAGGACTGGTTTCGTTTTCTGCTGTTTGATCTCTACCGTGCAGCATTTTATATGTTAACAGGCGAGCTCTCTCTTCAGGATAGTTGCGTGCCTTCTCTAGTTTTGAGGCCTCACGTATAACTTGGATTTTACAGGACACACACCTAAAATGATAGAACTTATTTCATGAAAAGGATTTTGCTAGTTTCCGCATTTGTTATGGGTAAGCAAAATGAACAGGTAGACAAAAATCTTTGTCCTAAAGACTGATAGAGTCAGCAAAAATAGGCAAGGGCCAACTGGCATGAAACCGTGTTTAAAGACAAGCCGTTCTTTCATGTATGTGACATTAAAGTGAAAGGAGTCTGAAATTTAAAACAGGTACAAAATATCTGATTGAGCTTACTCAATCCGACTAAGAAGAATAAGAAAGGCAATGGGCGAAATGCAGTTGCAGAGAGAAACCTACCTTATTATTTACCCAATCCTTGACATTGGAGATATGCACACCACATGAAACTTGAAACATACACGATCCTTTCATGACTTAGACATAGACCCAAAGAGCCAAATTCACTAGTACCTGGTCTGTCTCAATGACACACAACTAGAAAACTGACTTGTGCTGAAATCGCTCTCATGAGCTTCCCTAGTAGTCTAAGGTCTCACGTACCAGACTTGGCAGTATGGGCTAAGTCACTCACTCAGCAAATGAATTCCAAACATGTTGGCTTTTGATGAATTGGTCACTGAATGACTTATCTTTTGGTGAATTGGTGTTCGATCAATTGATTTTCCTCAAATTTACCTAAACTTCTTTGAATTTATTACCACCATTTAGGTTAGCATTAAATTTCTAGTGTTAGGCACTTCTCGCTCTCTTATAGAGTCATCTTAAATGACTTAGCAAAGCCCCAACTGAATCCTACTGTGTTGATTGTGTAGTTTTGTCTGAGCTCAAGCATAGTGTTAGTTTCCTGGGCAACAAAGTCACTAACACGTGCCTGTACTGTTTATCACTATTTGGGTCTCTGTTTCCAGGATGCTACTGTACTATTCACACCACATACACGTTAGGGCATGTGATCTTCTTGTAAATAGTGTCTTGGGGTCTCCCCAGACATTGAGTCTCAATGAGGGTCACACCACTGGGAGTATTTTGGAAATTTATGGGGGCAGTTTTGTTTGTCACAATGACTGGAGGATACCACTCAATGTAGGAAAGACTTTAGGGTTCAAAGCTGACAGCCACGAAAGAATCATTGAGATGTCTTTTGTGCAAAAAGATGATTTTATTAAAGCATGGGGACAGGATCTGTGGGCGGAAAGAGCTGCACCGGGGTCATGAGGAGTGACCCATTATATACTTACAAGTTGGGAGGGGGTTAGGGATAGCCTAAGTGTCTAAGGAATTTTGGAAGCAAAGTTTCTAGGACCTTGAGGGGGCTAGCTGTTGTTGGGAAAGTGTCATTACTAAGAAAACCTGAGTCATGAGACCTTCAGATGTATACCAGTGGGTCACATGCTTGGGGGATGATTGCCAACATGTATCTTAGCAGGGCGGTTAGAGATAAAGGAAGTTTCTAAAGGAATTTTTATATGTTAAAGTAGACTTAGAGGATCCTGGGGGAGGGGTGGGGGGAAGGAGTGTCGGACTAGGATTGTGTTTTGCCTTTAGCAAAGTGTTAACATCGAGGCAGCAGTTCAGTCCCCAGAGGACTGGCTTCTGCCTGTTTCAAGGACTTGTCAATGGGCTGTAGGTAGTAAGGAAACTTAATTTTTCTTCTGCCTTTGTTTCCCACTCATCACTGACATCTTAGGGAGGGGGTCAAGGATGATGCACTTCTTGAAATGCACAAGATCTTCCCCCCTAACAGCAGCTGTTCTAGGTCTCTCACGACTTTGGAAAATTGCGCTAGATACCTGTGTCATTGAAAATCCTACAGATAACTATCTAAGCCTAGAATGTAACTGTGAATCAAAGGGAAATGATATTAGGTTTTGTTTAGAACTTTATTTACAAGAAGTTGTTCACAGTTTTGGAAATGCATGTTTCTGAGAGGCATACTTCTTGTGATGCTAAATCACCAATTTAACCACAACTATATCAATCTGTCTTTGCAGCTGCTGTGCTCACAATGATTTTCAGTAAAGGTGCGAGCTTCTGGCTCTTCGCTCTGTCTTCTGGTGTAGTCGTGTACTAGGTTCACATTTTTTAAACATACTTTATTTCTGATTAGTTTCTTTTTATTTTTACCTTATAGGTAGGACATCATATTGATTTTTGTAAAAAAAAATAAATATGCCAGTAGGTTATATTATCTAAGAATTTCATTTGCAGAGAGTGAAAGGGATATTAAGAAATATTTCTTATAAAAGGGATGCATGGTGTCCAAGAAGGCTGTCTTCAACTTTCTTTCTTCCGGCCCTGCTCGACCACTAGGCCCTGGCACTTGGCTTTCTGTCCCTCTAATTGTGCTCTGGGGGCAGAAGGAGCCTTGTAGTCAGCCTAGGCTTTGGGGCTGGAAAGAATGACCTCCAAGATGAATGGACCTCGCCAGAGTCCTCAGGGGCTCCAAAGTCCGTGACTGCCTGTGTGGCAACATGAAGCACCCCCCACTGCTCGCCGACTCTCCTCATCACGGCTCCCCCACCGGAGGTTTCACTGTGAAAGCACTTCTCATCCACTGGTAAAGCCTCAAAGGAGGGAGGGCCTGCTTGAAGAGAATACCAGAAGCCTGGCTCAGCCCAGTGTATCTCTACATTGGACTTTCAGCTAAAACCCACAGTATCTCTGAAAGATTTCTGTGTCTTTAGAAACATGTCACCTGCGAGGAGTCCCCGGGGAACGTTTCAGCATTATTACCTGAGATTATTAGGTTAGCCAGGCTGGATGCAAGAGAGGGCAGGCCTCTGTAGAAACCTGTCCCTGGTGTGAGAAGGGAGATCAGGTCAGGCCTGGGGTCTGGTGTGGGCCCGGCAGGGGTCACCTAGAGGGGGCGGTGGGCACAGACTTTACCAGCACTGGTCTCAAGATAGGCCCCTGACAGGGAAGATGAGAGACAATTTCCCCCAGGAACATGCCTAAAAAGCTGACATTACCGCCAAGTAAAGGTAGGGTTGGCGATAAGAGCCACAGGTAGGAAATAAAACCGGTAGTCATCTCTGCTGGTGAAATCAGAGGTGATTTTATTCCCTTCCTTTCCCTCTTCTGTATTTTATAGAAAACAGTGAACCAATAGTACCCTGGCTGGGTGGGAGACCCAGGCCTAGCACTCAGGAACCGGATCTGACACAAATGAGGACTTGCCCTGATTAAGTCTGTTTCCTCAAATGCAGAATGGGCACCTTCTAGAACAGACTCCGTGGAGGAGGGGGAAGGATTCGGTGAACCAGCCCATGTTGCCGTGGTGCTCCACCGCTGAAAACAACTCCCAGGGCTGTAACTTTGGAAGAGTGGGTTTCTCCAGGGTTGATCTGGACCAGTCATGCCTCATGGGGAACCTTCAGAGGTGGTCATCGCCTGTGTCCTCTGGGGCCTGGCTCCCCTGCTTTAGGGAGACATAGGCACCCTGGGCAAGTCCTTCCCTGCACTGAATAGGCAAATAAATGGACTAGCCCATCACAGACAGTAGAAGCAAAGCAGGACTGAGTGGGCCACTGGCCTGGAGAGGGGTCATCCAGGAAGAGAAATGACCACCCTGGTGACCAGAGGTTGGTCATCAGTGTCCTCTCACTTCCCCTTCAGCACTGCCCCCATCACCAACCTTGTTTCTTGGAAAGTAATGATGTCGTGGGCCAGAGCCCTTGTATTCTCACATGGGACTTTTCCCTTACCTTCCATTAACTGCGAGCACAAATCTTAACTATAAATTGTCAGAATTTATTTTTAAATACCCTTCGCCACTTTAACTTTGGTTAATTCCAAACTTTTAACTTTGGTGATTTTTTTCTTTCTCCATTAACCAACCAGTATTGGGTTACGTACGGGACAACCATTGAGTCTTACGGCGGGCCAGTATGGGCTCTTGTGGCTACTGCAAGCATGCCAAATGTTGATTTGGGGCAGCAAGAAAGGAAACCTGCCTCCCATTAGGAAAGTCAGTGGTGTGTGTGCTACGGATTCCTGAAGCCTGGGACCCTCCCTATGGTCTGGGCTCCCAGGACTCTGTGAATATGGCAATGGTGGGATGGGTGGATGGCAGCTAGGATTTGCATGAAGAATACTGATGTGCCTCCTGCCTCAGTTGTCTAGAACCCTCCTACCTCTCTGAGTTAATTCTGTTTTATCTTCAAACTTCTCATGGAACCTTCTTGCTAACACTTTCTTTTAACTAAAAGCTGATCCCAATTCAAGGGCTTGTTTCCTTCACATTCCTAAGTAGGATCTTATTATCTCATACTCTTGACATTGCCCGACACAGAAATTCAAATTTGTAGTTCACTGGGAGTTAAGAAGTCTTTAGGAGCTTGTTCCCTATTAACCAAATTTACAAGAGATTGGCGTGTGTAATACCAATTTTTCCTTTGCAAAGGGAACTATGCACAACCAGCAAGCCCGAGGCATCCTGCTTGGCATACAGGATACTAGGAATTGTGTTCCATGGCTGGCAACAGAGCTCTGGGATAATGGTGGTTTAAGGAAGACAGAAGTTCATTTTTCTCTCAAGTAAATGAAGTTTAGATATGGGCAATGAAGAGCTGATATGCTAGCTTTGTAAAGTCATCAGTGCTCCTGTCTCTTTCCATAAGACATAGTTTCTATTCACAAGGTCACTCAAGGTCACAAGTTGGACATTGCCTCTCCAACTGTTGAACCCACAGTTCTAAGAAAAGGAATGGCAAGGCCAATGGGGACTCCTAACTGATTCAAATATCCTTTTTCTGGGGCTTTCCTCAAAGGTTTCCAGTATCTTAGAAGCCAGAACTTAGTCAGAGTTACTTAATCTCTTTAAGAGGGGGATTTCACAAGTCCCACTCTTTCCAAAACCATAATTATGTCATAAAGAAGGTGATAGAAGGAATATTAGATAGACAACTAGCAATTTCTGCCATTATTGGGGAGAGAGGATCAGACTCTTTCTTTCTTTCTTTCATATCTTTCAATAGTTACCCTGAATTTAAATGGGCTAAATGCCCCAACCAAAAGACACAGGATATCAAAATGGATAAAAAAAACCAAGACCATCGATATGCTGTCTCCAAGGAACTCATTTTAGACACAAAGGAACCTCCAGATTTAAAGTGAGGGGGTGGAAAACAATTTACCATTCTTATGGACATCAAAAGAAAGCTGGGTGTCAACCCTTATAGCAGATAAATTAGATTTTTATTCAAAGACTATAATAAGAGATGAGGAAGGACACTATATCATACTTAAAGGGAATGTCCAATAAGAAGATCTAACAATTTTAAATATCTATGCCCCTAACATGGGGGCAGCCAATTATATAAACCAATTAATAACTAAATCAAAGAAACGCATTGACAATAATACAATAATAGTAGAGGACTTTAACACCCCCATACCTAAATGGACAGATCATCTAAGCAAAAGATCAACAAGGAAATAAAGGCTTTAAATGGCACACTGGATCAGATGGACATCACAGATATATTCAGAACATTCCATCCTAAAGCAACAGAATACACATTCTTCTCAAGTGCACATGGAACATTCTCCAGAATAGATCACATTCTGGGTCACAAATCAGGTCTCAACTGGTACCAAAATATCAGGATCATTCCCTGCATATTTCAGACTGCAATGCTTTGAAACTAGAACTCAACCACAGAGGAAATTGGAAAGAACTCAAATACATGGAGGCTAAAGAGTACCCTACTAAAGAATGAATGGGTCAACCAGGAAATTAAAGAAGAATTTTAAAAATTGATGGAAATAATGGAAATGAAAACACAACTATTTAAAATCTTTGGGACACAGCAAAAGCGGTCCTGAGAGGAAAGTCTATAGCAATACAAGCCTTTCTCAAGAAACAAGAAAGGTCTCAAGTACACAACTAACCCTACGCCTAAAGGAACTAGAGAAAGAAGAGCAAAGAAAGACTAAAACCAGCAGAAGAAGAGAAATAATAAAGATCAGAGCAGAAATCAATGAAATAGAAACCAAAAGAATAGTAGAACAAATCAATGCAATTAGGAGCTGTTTCTTGGAAAGAATTAATAAAATTGATAAACCCCTGGCCAAACTTATCAAAAAGAAAAAAGAAAGGACCCAAATTAATAAAATCATGAATGAAAGAGGAGAGATCACAACCAACAAACATCAAATATAAACAATTATAAGAACATATTATGAGAAACCATACACCAGTAAATTTGACAATCTGGAAGAAATGGATGCATTCCTAAAGAAATACAAACTATCAAAACTGAGCCAGGAATAAATAGAAAACCTGAATAGACCCATAACCAGTAAGGAGATTGAAGCATTTTATGAACATTACCTTGATCCCAAAACTAGACAAAGACCCCATCAAAAAGGAGAATTACAGACCAATATCCTTGATGAACACAGATGCAAAAATTCTCATCAAAATACTAACCAATGAGATCCAATAGTATATTAAAAGGATTATTCACCACATCCAAGGGGATTTATACCTGGGCTGCAAGTTTGGTACAACATCTGTAAATCAATCAGTGTGACATAATATATTAATAAAAGAAAAAACAACAGCCTTATGATACTCTCAATAGATGCTGAAAAAGCATTTGACAAAGTATAGCATCCTTTCTTGATCAAAACTCGTCAGAGTATAGGGATAGGAGGTACATAGCTCAGTATCATAAAAGCCATCTATGAAAAACCCACAGCAAATATCATTCTCAATGGGGAACAACTGAGAGCTTTTCCCCTAAGGTCAGGAACACAGCAGGACTGTCCACTATCACCACTGCTATTCAACATAGTACTAGACGTCCCAGCCTCAGCAATCAGACAATAAAAAGAAATGAAAGGCATCCAAATTGCCAAAGAAGTCAAACTCTCACTCTGCTGAAAACCCAAAAGACTCCACTCCCAACTGTTAGAACTCATATAGGAATTTAGTAAAGTGTCAGGATACAAAATCAATGCACAGAAATCAGTTGCATTTCTATACACCAGCAGCAAGACAGAAGAAAGAGAAATTAAGAAGTTGATCCCATTTACAATTGCACCCAAAACCATAAGATACCTAGGAATAAACTTAACCAAAGAGGCAAAGAATCTATACTCAGAAAACTATGGAGTACTCATGAAAGAAACTGAGGAAGACACAAAGAAATGGAAAAATGTTCCATGCTCATGGATTGGAAGAGCAAATATTGTGAAAATGTCTATGCTACCTAGAGCAATTTACACATTTAATGCAATCCCTATCAAAATACCATCCATTTTTTTCCAAAGAAATGGGAAAAATGGAAATGGAAAAAATTACCCTAAAATTTATATTGACCCAGAAAAGACCCTGAATAGTCAGAGGAATGTTGAAAAAGTAAACCAAAGTTGGCAGCATCACAATTCCGGACATCAAGCTCTATTATAAAGCTCTAATCATCAAGACAGAAGTTGGGAGCAGTGGGGGCATGGCCAAGGAAAGGTGGAGCATCCTGGGGATGCTGGTGTAGAGAAGGCGTGGCCAGAGTGGCTGACAGGGGAGCATCATCAGATGAAAGATGGGGTCAGGGGCAGCAGGGTTTTAGTTCCCAGTTTCCTTGAGAGCAGTACACAGTGGGTCGCGATTGGAAGGTTTGGTTCACTTGGGCTGACAGAGTACCTGAGAGTGGTAACCTCATGCCAGATCAGGCAAACACCATCACCATGCCTGCCACCCAGCAAGCATTTAATAACCTCGGCCATCATTAGCATCACATTTTTATATTGGCAAACATAAGTGTATTTGCTAATATCCAGCACCAGTAGGAGTTTGGAGAACTTGAAGGCTGCTGCTGATACTGAATTTACACCAACTTCATAGAAGGTAGTTGGCTCTATGTTACAAAGCGGTTTGGTTTTTTGTTTTGTTTTGTTTTGTTTTAAAGATTTTATTTATTTATTTGACAGAGAGAAACACAGCTAGAGAGGGAACACAAGCAGGGGGAGTGAGAGAGGGAGAAGCAGGCTTCCCGCCGAGCAGGGAGTCCGATGTGAGCCTCCATCCCAGGACTCTGGGATCATGACCTGAGCAGAAGGCAGTCGCTTAACCAACAGAGCTACCCAGGCGCCCCAATGGTTTGGTTTTTAAGTATGTGTGCACAGATGTAAGAACTTCATAGGATTTTTTTTTTAAGATTTATTTATTTCCAAGAGAGAGAGCATGCGAGTATGAGCCAGGGTAGCGGCAGAAGGAAAGGGAGAGAGAAATTCTCAAGAAGAGTCCCCATTGAGCATGGAGCCCAGCGTGGGGAACTGATCTCACCCCTGAGATCCTAACCTGTGCCAAAACCAAGAGTCATTCATTGAAGAGACCAAGCCACTGAGGTGCCCCAGGAGTTTATTCTGAAGAAATAACTGGGCAGACACACAGCCATGTGTGCATATGGTGATTCATTTCATTGATTATAACAGGGGAAGCAAGAAAACATACTTGTTCAGTAATAAAGATCTGTAAAATGAAAAAGGCAGCTCCAAGACAGAATGCTATGAATTTAAAAATTGCGTTTTGAATGAAAACTATTAAGTGTATAATATGTATACATAGTGTATAAAAATGTATAATATGATCTCAAACATATGAAAAAATATGTATTTATATATACATAAAGTATCAACAGTGAGGGGTGCCTGGGTGGTTCAGTCAGTTAAGCATCTGCCTTCTGGGGAGTTCAAGATGGCGGAAGGCCAGGTGACCGCATGTCAGGGAGTTCCCTGAAGAAAGCTGAATTCCAGCAAAAAAAACACTACAGGACCACGGTGAACACCCATGAAATCAGCCTGAAATGTGATATTTCGCACTTTTGGATCACCATGGGAGACAAGGACCATCGGCAAAAAGGTAGAAACAAGTAAGAGGGTCTGGAGGCTTGCCCCCAGAGACAGGGGAGTGGGGGAGGAAGAGCTGAACCATTGAAAGCAAACTCCCCAAAACGAAAGTGCTCTGTGAGTGAGGAACAACAGCAGATTACGGCCTGAATCGGGGCGAGACAGAAAAGGGCACACAGTGGAGCCCGCGGCAAGGCAAGGAGACTTTTTAAATTTAAAATTTTTTTTTTCCGCTGCTGGCGCCAGCGCCGCCGCCATTGCCGCCGCCGCCACCACCACCGCGGCTGCTGCGAGAGGGGCGGGCATGGATTCTATTTTTACACCGCTGCCTTTCTCTCCCGTTTCTCTCCACCCCGTGGGCTGCGCAGACCCCCCAGGGAAGGTGATTTTACAGACTTTCGTAGGACCGGAGAGGCCGCGGGTCCCGGGGCACAGACAAGGTCGCGAGATCCAAAAGGAGTTGTGGCTTTGAAGTGCGGGAGTGAAGCGACAAGTGGGGGCGGGGGCAGAAATCAATACAACGTCTCCACCAGCCCGGCTGTGACAGGCTGCCAACCGGGAGGCTGGAAAGAGCCCCTCCTTGTGTAGAGGCTCGCTCTGAGAGGGAGGTCTGGGCGCAGACATCCTGCTCGGACTTGACTTCCTCAACTGCTGAAAAAAGACGCAAAAGAACAATCCGGTACCAGAGAATTGTAACCTTGTGAGTTGGTTACCATGGAGACCAGCCTCTAGCAAGGGGGCGGAGAGACGCAGCCCAGGTAGAAGAGACCGAAAACAGCCCCGCAGACCCCACCCCCAGAAAGCAAGCCAGAAGCTCAGGAAGACAACACTCCAATGCGAAACCGCAAATGGGGAGGCTGGGTGAACATGGCGGCGGCCACCGGGCGTTTCCTAAATTCTGCTGCACGAAAGAATGGGTGAATGGTCCTGGTGGCAGGAAGTATGGACAGATGGATCCACTGAAGCGTCGGGAAAAGTGTCCCAGAGAAGGGAACAAAGAATAAGAGATGGAGAGGCTGGGAGCCAGGAGAGCACCTCCAGACCAGGTTGTTCACCAGAACCAGAAATAGAAGCCACTCTGCCAGGAGGAGCGCAAAGAGTTCCACAATACCTTCGCTATACAGCTCTCTGCAACTGCACTTCACGCACAGAACAGTTCCTGCTGCTGTCGGCTGGCTTCCGTTAGCAGTCTTAGTTCCAGAAAGAAAG